>JABUQX010129960.1:15000-20679 GCA_015478945.1 Trachelipus rathkii
CGTTCCGTGTCACCGTTACTATACTTTGTCATATAATAATATATAATATATTATATATATATATATATATATATATATATATATATATATATATATATATATATATATATATATATATATATATATATATATATATATATATATTATAATAAAACTTACTTTAAACACACACACGTTAATACTGAAGAATTATTAAATGTCTTTATATCAAACAAACCTTGTTATAAAAAGGAAGTAATCTGAAAAGCGAACTGCAAATTATGAAAGTAAGTACTAAACATTGATTTCATCAATTGTTGAATATTGCTTATATCAAACAAAACCTTGTATAAAAAGGAAGAATTTGAGGAGCGAACTGCAAATTTTGGTAAAGTAATTAATAATTTTTATTATTATTATTATTATTTACGAACTTCTTTTTACTGCGTAATTCAAATTCCATATTATATACTACTTGGATGTTGTACGACTAACGTTTTCTATGATTAGGAAATAAATTAAAGGATGACTTCAATATTTTTAATTTAATTTAAAAAATAACAATTTCCTAAGTTTTCGTGAACTAAGCTAACCTAACCTAACCTAACCTAACCTAACCTAACCTAACCTAACCTAACCTAACCTAACCTAAAAAAAAAATCCCTAACCTAACCTAACCTAACCTAACCTGAACCTAATCTAACCTAACCTAACCTAACATATATAAAAAAAATCCATTTCGAGCCAAGAACATCTATTTACGTATCATAGGGTCTACCTGTGAATTTTTTTTTGAAATCAGATGTCCCCTTCCGTGTGGGCGTTTAAGTAAGTTTTGTCCTATATATATATATTATATAAATATATATATATATATATTATATATATTATATATATATATATATTATATAATATTATCCTATATTAAATATATATAAATATATATATATATATGTATATATATATATATATATATACTAATATATATAGAGGCAACAGGTAACTTCTAATATATATATATATATATATATTATATATATATATATATAATATATATTATAATATATATATATATATATATATATTATAATATATATATATATATATATATATATTATATATATATATATCTATATTATATAATATATATATATATCTATGAGTATATATATATGTATATATAGATAGTAGATATAATAGTATATATATATACGCTAAGGTTGACGAAAACGAACGAAAACATAAGCATTTTTTTAGCACAAATGCAAAATCGAACACGGCTATACTTACAAAAAAGCAGGAGATTCTACCGATCGAAATGACATCAGATCAGCGGCCACCCATTCCACAATAGCTTGATCAATTGATTTTTTCCTTCTGGAATTCATCTCTGTTTTTTTCACTTTTGAATCAGAATTGGTTTTAAAATAAGATCCCACACTAGAACGTTCATTTTCATTTTTAATTTTCTTTTCTAATTCGTTGTAAAGTGGTATATGATTTCGTCTTAAATGCCTTCTTAAATTGAAAGGCTTTTTATTGATTTTAGAAAAACACAAACGGCATTTTCTTTTATCTGATTTCCCAGTTTTCTCATAGCAGTCGACAAAAGTTTTTCATTTGTAATGTTCTGGCTGCAAAGTATTTTGTGATGTTTCCTGAACAGACGTCCCACTCCATGAGGTTGAAGGTACTTCCATAGTGGATGATACTTCGTCCAAGTCTGAGGCACTTGAAGACGTCATTTTATTTCTTACCTTTACGTTTGATTATTTTGATAGGCTATATTTTTAATCAACGTAGTTTTTTTTCTTAAAAAGTTAAAATAAATATCAGAGATATTTAGTTTTTTGACAAAAAGATACTGTAATTCAACATATAATTAAACAATAATTTTCTGTGCTAGAATACAGCTTACAATTTGAAATATTTACAGCACAATGAGCAAACTCAATATTCTTAATCACTTCCAGCCACTGCAATTGCTATACAACTAAATCAGACTGACGTTAGTGATTTAATTTCAAAGTTCGGAGATGCAGATTCAGCATCTCAGAGACTCTAACCTCTGACTTGCACTGAAAGCATCGCATCGCGCACCGCGCACCGCAGCGCACCAAAAGCTTCACACCGTGCACCGCGCCGCACCGCACAGCACCAGTAACTAAAAAAATTCTCGCACTGCGCACCGCACCGCACCGCACCGCACCGACATTTACAGCTCGCACCACGCACCGCACCGCACCGCACCGGTGCGTTTGCCAACCCTAATAGAGACTGGAGATTCTCCTCCAGTGTTTGCAAGACTTCGTAGCCTTCCCAAAGATAAACTAAAAGCAGCAAAAGCAAAAATCGACACTCTTTTGAAGAATGGAACCATCAGACTTTCCAAGTCTTCTTAGGCTTCTCCGTTTCACCTGGTGCCAAAGAAAATCCCTGGAACCTGGAGGCCTTGTGGTAATTACAGAACTTTGATGCCATTACTAAGAGGGATGGATATCCACTTCTTCATATTTAAAGTCTCTCACAACATCTACATGGATCAGCTATCTCCAGTAAAATAGACTTTCAAAGGGCATACCATCAAATTCCAATACGACCGGAGGATATCGAAAAGGCAGCCATTGCAACTTCTTTCTGCCTGTTTAAACAAGTTTCTGTGCCTTTTGGTTTGAAAAATGCTTGCCCTACATTTCAACGAATAATGGACTTCGTTTTTCGACATCTCAAATTTATTTACGTCTACCTAGATCAACAACATGAAGAACATCTCAGTACAGTTTTCAATCTTCTTTGCAAAAATTCTTTCAAAATCTCCTTAGAAAAATGAGAATTTCTCAAGTCATCTCTCAACTATTTGGGATATCATATATCTTCAGATGGACTATCTCCTTCTTCAGAAAAACGTCCGAAATTTCCAACTACCCTCTTCCTCGAGATTTAGCAGCTCTTAGAAGATTCTTGGGAATGATAGGATAATATCGCCGTTTCATTCCTTGATTTGTAAAACTCGTCTTTCCTTTATCAGAAAAGGCAATACACCATCCAAAATATAAGTCCCTTACGGGGACTGCAGAATCAAATTCAAAACGTCCCAACTCTTTCTTTTTCTTTGCCGGATGTTACCGTCTTCAGCTTGGCGCAGTTAGCAGACAGACTCCTATAGGAGCAGCCCCTCATCAGATGGATGATGGATAGCCAGTACCTATAGGTTTCTTCAGCAAAAAGCTATCAGAGGAGTAATAAAAATACTCAATTTTCAACCGTGAATTTCAAGCAGCCTACTATTCTGTTCTTCATTTCAAGCATATGCTTGAAGGAAGGAATGTCATCTTGTGCGCTGATCACAAACCTCTCGTCTCAGTAAAAATCAAGCGAAAAGTAATCGGCAGCAAAGCATCTTCCTATCTTAACACTTAACAGAATGTCTCTTTAATGACCTATCTTAGGGGTGCAGATAACATTGTGGTAAATGCAATTTCCCGGATATCCTCGGTAACAGTGGATGCCTTCGAATTACCTGCTATCGTTCAACTTCAATCAACGGATGAAGAATCTTTCACTTTTCAGCAGCGTCTTCAGTCTTACTCTCTACAAGACAGTCATCAAGTATGGTGTGATGCTTCATCAGCTTTTCCATGCTCATTTTTGCCAAAACCTTGTCGTAAACGGATCTTCAACAATTTTCATCAGATGTCTCATTCTCGAGTTAAGGCTTCTCTGCGTCTTATCAAGACTAGGTATTTCTGGCTTAACATAGATCATGACATCAGAATTTTGGTTCGCTCTTATCAGCAGGGACAACTTTCAAAGATTCAAAGTCAAACTAAGCCACCTATTGCTCCCATGAAAATCCCTTCACTACATTTTGAAACTGAACATATCGACATCGTTGTACCATTACTTCCATCCTCCTTGACCAATACTTCATCAGATACCTACTCACGTGCATTGACAAGAACACTCAGTGGACAGAAGCAATTCCTCTAGTGAATACGACTTCAAAATCTATCGCGTTGCCTTCATGGAGTTGGTATCAAGATTTGGAATTCCTCTTTATGTAATCACAGATAGAGGAGTACAATTTAAAGGACAATTCTTCACCGAGCTATCATACTTGATTGGATTTCACAGGCTCCGGGAAAGGGCTTACCACCCTTCAGCAATGACCAAATTAAAAGATTTCTTCGATCATTGAAGAGTGTTATCATGGCGCGAAAACAAAACTGGTTACTATACCTTCCATTCATCATGCTAAGTCTTCGCTGCATTCCTGATGACTTCGGATTTTTTCCCTTTCAAGCAGTAACCGGAAAAACGCCTCTGTGTTCTTTGGAACTTCTTCAAGCACCTAAAAATAGAGATTCTTGCAACGACTTCATGAGAAATTTATGACTCATATGAAATAATTGGATTTCCGACAGCTACCACCTCTTCATCCCTCCAGTGCTTCATCATACATTCCTGCCGAACTTCAAACCTGTACCCATGTCTTTCTTCGTGTCGATCGCATTCGGAAGAGTTTGGAAGCACCTTATTCTGGCCCTTACAAGGTTCTTCAAAGGATGGATCGCTGCTACAAGATACAATTTCCTGATGGACGGACGAATGTCGTTTCGATTAGTTGTTTGAAGCCTGCCGTACTCCCTTCGCCTTCACAGACGGTTCCTTTCCCGGCTGGTAATTCGCCTTCCCAGATGGTTCCTTTACCGGCGGGTAATTCGCCTTCGCAGATGGTTCCTCAATCGGATGATGATTCGCCGAATCAAACGGTCACGTCATCTACTGACCAGCAGGAACCGCCTTTAGTGTCTCGACGTAATCCAGTTAGAAAAGTGCGCTTTTATTAGTGCATTTATTTAAAAAGTGAATTATGTGAAAAAGTGCATTTCAGTTTTAAATTTAATAATAATAGTGTTTCAAAGTGATTATATTTAAATAATATTTAGTGATTTTAGTACATAAGTTTTAGTGTAAAAATGCGCTCCACTTTTAGGACGAAAATGATATATATTGTGTATAATCACCCATAAAACGTATTACGTTTTCTTTAACCAATTATTAAAAGAAAATATGCTTATAGGGTTAACATTTTTTTTATTTACTTGGAATCATTTATAATTCTAAATATATGTTTATTATTATTTTGCTATGATAATGTAGTACTGAATAATGTAATTTTTCTTATTTTAGCATTCTGTATGAATTATTTGCGAAAATATGTTGTTTCTAATGAAATTTGCATGCACATACAATCTAGGGAGCGCACACACACACTCTCTCTTCGCTCTCTCTTGCCGAAAACATTAAATGCATTGTAACTCGTTTTAAAAAGATTTTTCATCGTAATTTGATAGATTACGAAAATTGTAGTATAATAATACCTTTTTCCGCATTTTATATCATATTTCGTTATATTGTTTGAATAAATAGCTTTTCAATCTATATTATTATTATTATTATATATATATATATATATATATATATATATATATAATATATATATATATGTATATATATATATATATATATTTTTTATATATATATCTTATATATATATATATATATATATATATATATATATATATATATTTATAACTATATATATATATATATATATATATATATATACTCTTTATATATATATATATATATATATATAAATATATATATATATATATATATATATATATATATATA
>JABUQX010129961.1:0-25000 GCA_015478945.1 Trachelipus rathkii
CTTGATCATTTTACAATCTAGTAATTTATTCATCTTAATACCTGTCAAGATTTTTACCATTAATCTTTCAACTTTTCTCACCTATTGATTACGCTACATTACCCTTATCCTCCTTTAACTTAATTACCAATCATACTACTTCTATCCGCCAATAATACTCTCATTCCTTCATTGCATATACATATCAATAAATTATCCCTACGCATCCACATTCAACTATACACCTCAATTGCACATTATTGTTAATATTTATAGTGCAGATTTCGAAGTGTTCATTTCCCAATACACTCTAGCCCTCACATAATATTCTCTATTTATCATTTCAGTATTAATACAATGTCATCCATTTCTCCCTGTTATTTTCATTCCCCACCTCATCAAAGCTAGATTCTTTTTTTCCTATTCTTATTCTTCATTCTAACCTTTCGCGCTTTCTTTCACACTGTAGATGTCATTTCCCTATTTATCTCCTTGTTTATGTCTCTCAATATTACCATCCTCCTTCCAAACTTACAGTTCATTACTTATTCTTACCTCTTGTTTTTCATCTCTCCACCTTTTTCTTTACACCTATTTTTATTTAGTTATTTCCTTTTTTTTTCCTCTCCATTATATAATTCCATAGTGCATCTTTTCTTTTAGAATCTTACCGTTTTGCTTTTAGTAATTCACACGCTTTTCTTTTTTTACCTTTAACACGCTTCATCACCTCTTCATTCCACCATTCATCGTTGATTCTTACTTCCTATTCTTACACCTTACTTTAGCACATCCACTACACTATTTACCTTTAGTCACTACTAAGCAATTCTTTCCATTCATTTTGCCCCCATGATTTGCCTTCGTAGTATCTCTAACTTGTTTCACATTCAATCTTTTCATTTTCTCTGCGTTTTATACTACTGAGCGTCTCTTAGCATACTTAACTCCTTAATTTATCCTTGGCCACCTAACTTTCATCTATCTCCTTAATATTTACTACTTCCTTTTCGTATCTACCTTACTTCCTAATCTTCCATTCTACAGCCTCCATCATCTAATACTATTAATCTTTATATCTGAAATGTAGTTGATCTGATCTTCGATAATGCCATCAATTTCCTAAATTACTCCTAATGATTATATTTAACATCTGATCAAACACACATACTTACCATCTACTATAATCATTGTTTCCTATTCTTCATACACCTAATCACTATATTATCTATTTACATTTTTATTCACTTATGATACTACTACTTCTATCATTACTACTACTAACTACTATGTATATCTTTTAATGGATATATTATCTCTTGTTGTTTAACGAAGTATTATCCTTTTATATAACATATACCTCTTCTTAATGATTCATAATGGGTGATATAATAAAAATATACCGCTAAGAATGCCATTTTTTAATGCTTTACGTCCTATGTCTACTTTTATCTTTGCATTTCTATATTGGATCTTTGTTTCAGGATTTCTTAACTTATATTTTATATTGTATTATATATTTCTCATTCTTCTCTCTTCCTATTTCTTTTTTTTTATTTTTGATACACCTATATTTCATACCATCTTTTTTATCAGTGTCCTTTCCACTCACTCAAAATATACTATATCTTAAATTACTTGAATGCTCCTTCACTTCTTTTTTTTTTATCACACATTTTTTCTATCCTATATTCACAATGCATTATTTTATCTCAAGATTAACTCTCTTTTTTCTATATTTCTTTCTTATTTATTTTATATATGATATCTAAAGTAAATCTATGTTACTCTCTTATTCAAATTTCTCCTCTCAGATATGTAGACCATTAACGTGTTCATCATAACCACACGTTTTTACTGGTTTGACTCATTTGTATATTATCATTATTATTCAATAATATATTATTTAAAATTTATTTTCAAATTACATGTTTTTCTCTCTTTTATTTAAAAGAATTTCCTTAATTCTATATTCGGTTACTTACACTAACAATCTAACTTTAGTTCTATCCATACCTCTATTATTTATAGGCTTCATTTCCTAATACCATTATCATATTACTCGAAACCCCAGTTTCATTTTTACAAAAATCACTATATGTCAAGGCTATTTTGTCTTACTTTATCTTAATCTTACTTATGAGCTGAAATCCTTATGTTGCATAATCCGTACAATAGCAGGAAGACCACTCCCTGCTCTCAAATCTTCTATTTATATTTTTTATATATTCTATTATCTCTTTTATGAGACCTTTTTTACAATGGAATGGCACCTTATATGGTAGCAGTCAAGGGAAATTCCTTTCTTCTTTAGGGTTATTTACGCGTTATCGGTAGTGTACGGGACAATTTCTAACGTCTCTGTTAACGTTCGTCTCATATGGTTGGAGGTCTGGCTATAATTGATTAATTCTTTTATCCTATTAATTTTAAGGATTACTTATTAATGATGTGCTTTTTCTTTCAATTCATTTGATTTACAATCATAAAATCCTATATATATTAATTAATATATTTATACATTATTCTATAACCTTTTTACCTATTATTCATATCTATATATTGTATTAATTCAGTCCTCAATCACAAGCGTAAATAGCATAAAAGATCTATAAATTATATGCCCTTTTTTCTAAATATCCAAATATACTATTATCCATATAAAGGAAAGATAATACTATATATTATATATCTATCTCTCTCTCTTTATTTACTAATTACTCTATATATATATATACTCTACAACATTTTTATTCCTATACACTGTAATCCAATTCCATGTATATCCTATATAATATATTATACATTATATATATATATATTATATATAACGAAAATTAAAAATTTCGCCTAAAGTTAGAAGGTCGTTTACAGGGCGATGCACGACCTTCTCGCGAGGCCTGCATTAGTCATCTACTGGCAAAGAAATTAGATGGTAGTATGGACAGCCAACCCAACTACTACTGTTATACCATTTTATTATATTATTTATCTATATCTATGTATTTATATATATGGGGGGGGGAGGTTTTATTTGGGGGTGAGCGAGGTAGATTTTAACAATATTACTCCTAAATAAATATTTTGTAGGTAAAATTTTTCTCTCCTATATTATCTACTGACATCATACTCATAGGATAGTATTATATATATATTATATTATTTATTATTAATATTATATTATATATATTTATATATATATATTTAATAATATTATATATATAATATTATATATATATATATTATTATATTATATATATATTATGTATCTATATTTACATATTTTTATATATATATATATATATATTATATATATTTTTTTTTCGCTAAATTCATTCTAAATTGGAATTTCAATAACTCTAGCTGCACTTTCTCTAGCTTCTGTTCATTTATCTTAATTCCGATGATTCTCAAACTCTCCAGTCTATCCAACTCATTATCAAATCGAGCTCCTCTCTCTTTTTGGCATAATATGAGTATGACTCTAGTCTTCATACTTTTCGATTTATTAAATTTCTTTGCCTGATACTGGATGTGGATATTTTTATCTCTCGGTGGTGGTATAATCTTTGCACCGCAATCTTGTGATAATTCAACTCTTTGAAATTTTCTAAACTCTCTTAACACATATAATCCCTTACCTCAAAAACACTCATTCCTCAATTCACCCTCTATACACCTTCATTGACTGCGGTCTTATAACGTCCTTGCCTGTAGAATGTTTGTATCAACATAAACGTTCTTGATACTGAATCAAAAACATACAAATTGTCTTTTATGTGGGGAATATCCCCTTAACATATATTCCCCATACATAAAATTAAGGTTGCTATGAATGGTACTCCAAGAACTGGGATTACTCTGTTTCTGATTATCAGATGATTTTTTTTTATATTATTCTCCATGAAATTCAGTATTTTAGCATTACATACTAGTCATATAAGGGTCTTTTCTTCGCTTCTATTTTTATGGTTAAGTATATTAGGTATTCCTTATATTTGTGGGTAGGTATTTCCATGGATTCCACCCTATTTTGGATTAGTGGTTAGACGTGTAAAGACTATATAATAGATTAATAATAAGCTTCTCCCTTAATATCCTATTCAACTTAATAATTTGACCCTCTTCTTTTTTCTTGTCTGCTTGCCGTTTCGACGGTTTTTTTATCATTTTTTTAATATTTTTTTTCTTTTTTTATTTGATTTCTTAATTATATTACTAGTTTTTGAAACACTCCTACTCACGGGGCTGGGCCCTTTTCAAGGAAGGGGTAGCTAGAAAGATAAATACTTGGATACTCACCCTCATAGCCCTTAGCTAACGCAATTATTTATTGTTCTGGCATACTATCCAGTATATATCTATTTATATTATCATCTTTTTATTAGTGGCTACATATAAATGTCAGGTGTCTCGAGAGAGTTGTCATTATCTTATCGCACATTCCTTTTTAACCTACATAGAGTGTTCTTTTTTCCCCTGTATATAATCACAAAGAGGTTAGCCTTTCTTATTCGTCATGGAATAATTTGTGGGGGCAAGTATTATCGAAAATATTAACAATGGCTCTTTGTTTTTAGTATCTAGTGGATGGCCTCCTTCTTTCCTGAACTATACAATTTTTTTCTTACTGTCCCGTGCCATCATTCTGTTATTTCTCCTGCTTGATATTTAATAAATACTTCCTTCTTTTTTTAAAAGTTCTACGTCTTTGCAGATTCACTATATCATGAGAGAAATGCTCTATTATCGGTTTGAACTTGAGCTGAATAGCTTTTACTTTTACACTTTTATTATCTTTATTGTTTATTTAATTAATTACTTCTTAATTATAAATTGGTTGACTTTGCGTTAGAGTGGTGGTAACGTAGTATATATATATATATATATATAATATTATATCATTAATAATTAATATATTTTTATTAAAATTTTATATATATATTATATATTATTCTATTTATTATATATATTATACACACATCATATATACAGCATATTATAGATTATATATCTTTTAATCTCTGACTTATATTTACGTTATATATGTTTATATATGATTGTATTGAGTATTAATTAAAATAATATAAATTTATTTCTATCTTTATTATTAATTATGTAAAATATTCATAATCTGTAATTAATTACCCTAATAAACTAGCTAAAGTATTAGTTATTTGAAAATCAAATAGTTAAAATATAGGTTAAGTTCTTGATATATCAAAATAATAACATAATAATTTAATAAGAGGATAAATCAGCCTTTGTTAGTTACTATTATTCCAAAATATGATAGAGATCCAGCATTTTTGAAGCCTGATTTTATTTGTTTAAGTATCTTTTTGGTCATTTTTTTAAGTAATAATATTTTTATTTCAAAATATATTTTTATTGAAATTCGACGTAAAAAATATTAATATTTTTTAAATCAAATAAACATATATTAATTTAAACTAATATAATATCTTCACACTCTTCTCTCTCTCTCTCTATCATCTCTCTCTATCTATCCTATCTCTACGTTCTCTTCTCTCTTCATCCTCTCTTCATATCGATCTCTCTCTACTCTCTCTCTCTATTAATATAATATATAGTCTCTTATATCTTTTAATATATATATATAATCTATATATATTTAATATTATTTGTATATAATTTTATTATATATATATTTTTTAATTATATCATTTCTTTTGTTATACCTATATGGTGCCGTAGGGGTGTGTCTGAGATATGTGTTGTATGTGGTGGGTCCGTTATCATGATATCATAGATAATTAGTTGGGTTTTCTTATAGCTATACATAGTATCTATCTTTATCCTGTTTTTTAACTTAATTCAGTTATACAGTATGGTTAGATTGTGCTCGACCTTAGGATTTCTTATGTCTTCGGTTCTGGAGGTTGTGCTACTACTTTTGAGTTATAATTTTTCTACTCTGTATTTACTCTAGGTTGGCAGTTTTCATAATATTTGTAGATGACATTGATAAATATTGTAGAAATTGAAAATTCTCTCTCTCCATTTTTCTTTTTTTTTTTCTTTTATAATTATAATATTTTCTTCAGTCAAAGTTCCAAATGTATATAGAAACGTAATAACTTATATAGTATTAAGTTTAATTTGATACAGTAATATTTCCACATGCTATATTGTTCTTATTAATGTGTAATATATATTAATTTTCAACTCTATAATAAAATTTATATCTTGTACTCATTTTTTTTATTGTGAGCGAATGTGTGGAAAAACCTCTAAACAACCAAAAGGGTGGGGCGGCACAGGACGCATATAATATATATCATACTATTATATATTAATATTTATTATCTTATAATTATATTATATTATATTAATATAATATATATGTATGTATATAATATACGTATCATTGGTCGGGGGCGTGGCGGACTTTACTTTGGGGGTGGCGGTTGTATTATATATTATATATTATATATATATATAATCTAATATATCTTTATTTATTATTATATATACATATATTATAATATATATATATAATTATCTTTCTTTTTTATTGGCAATATGTAAATCTCAAAATTAATGTAATTTGCTTACAATCAACTTATTGAAATTCTTAGTGGGCCTATCTAACATATCTCGTCATTCATCTATTCCCTTAGAACTGATAGTTAAGTCTTTATTCAATTCATCATTTGGGTTAGATTACGTGCAGAGGGAATGACTAACACAATCCTTATGGTATAATTACAATAGCTTAAATATATTATTTTCTTTTCGTAAATTTCAAATTATTTATAGTTTTAAAATCGTATCTTGTACTTCTTAATTTTTATTTTATTTGCGTCTTATATATATCTAATAATTGACATATTATTGATGTTTTTTTTTTATATCTATATAGTCTTTTCATAGTATACATATTATCACAGTTTTTTATTTCTTTGTTTACTATTATTAAAATAATTTTATTATATTTATTCTATTTCTTTTTTTATATATTTTATTTATATATTATACTCTACTTTCTTTTGGTCTATTTGGTCTTTTTGAACTATTAATTCTTCCCTAGTCCTTTTTATTACTGTTCTTTAACTACAATTATCCTCTTAGAATGTCTCCTTTATTCTTCATATCTAATAGAGAATTAATTATTTATTTAATTATACATCAGTCAAGTCACAAGCTTTACTATCATTTATACTAAGTTACTAAGTTGAGTACTGAAAATTTACGTATATATACCTTCAGTATATGACTCTTATTACTTAACATTTATGTGTGGTGTGTTCGTGAGATGCTCGTGTAAGCAGTTTGCTTACTGGCTTATGATCCGGATTAGCGACTTCTTTCGTCCTGCGCATACTCTCATATTATGTGACGATTGTATCGGTAAGTTTTGGATATGCATGTTGATGATTATATTATATGGGAGTTGCTTTTTTTATATTTGGGTCATTTGAACCCAGTTACGCTGAGGCGAGGTGCTGACACGTCATATACACTAATACTTCAATCTATCTTCGCTCATTAACGATGT
This sequence comes from Trachelipus rathkii, assembly GCA_015478945.1. Taxonomy (NCBI): domain Eukaryota; kingdom Metazoa; phylum Arthropoda; class Malacostraca; order Isopoda; family Trachelipodidae; genus Trachelipus; species Trachelipus rathkii. The sequence continues at coordinate 7,502 of JABUQX010129961.1, forward strand.
TGTGATTTTCCAGTCGCAAAGGCCTTATAATATGGAATACAAGCAATTTTCATTTTTTACTTACATTTATTTTGTTTTTTTTATGCAATTATTCATCATGATTTCTCTTCTCGTCTTTCTCTCATTGTTTTTTCTTAGGCCCAGTTTTACTCTTCCGCAGAGCCGCTGACCGAGAGCCCATTTCCATAGTGTTTTTTGATTGAACACGGTAGCATCATTGGCAATTAATAGAACAGTTTTGTGCTATTTGACAGAAAGCTGATGTCGGCTCTCCTTTAATTACTTTCAGATAAAGTTTCCAATAGCGCTTTATCTCAACTTACATTGCCTATCATCTCTTTTGTGTTCCGATAGCCACAAGTGTTAATTATAATGTGTGTTGTTGATTGATGGTTCAGTTTTCGGGTGATGAATTTCTATTTTATTGATATTCATAAATTTCAAAACCTAAAATACATTTTTAAATTATTCTTTCCACTGCAAACTGGCTACGGCCACTGGAGCAGAGCAACCTAACATCGAGAAACGGATGCACAATGAAAAATGATCACAAATTGATAAATCTACCGTAGCTAAGAGGCATGAACGCTTGTAGTCAAGATTCGCGCACAGCAGTAATACCTCTACGTTTGCTACTTTGCGAGTTTCGAGGGTGGTACTAATTTCTACCGTAAACTAAGCTATCTAGGTAATTTTAAGTAATGAGAGACAGGATAATAGAGAGATCAGCTATTTTTTGATCTAGTTGTTATTTTGCTTGAGATTTTCTTGATCAATAGATTTGGGCATAGTATTCTTGTTTGGAGTATTTTCTAGATCGGTTTTGTGACCACACGAGCTTACTCGGTAAATTAGTTTAATGTTATGACTAAAATGGTAACTAACATCATACTGGTTAATAGCGACGAAACAATGTTGTAATATATACGGAAGAGGTTTAATGAAATTGAGGGTCCTTGAGGTATGCACCATTGATAAACATGTTGAGTTAAATAGGATAAAAGTACTGTTAGTTTTTCTTTCACACTTTGATTGTTGCTTCTATCAATTTTTAACTCCTGATCTCTATACTTGACAAATAGCATTATAATGATTTTATTTAGTGCCTACTCACCAACGGGATATTCACAAGGTTTAAGGAGGCAAGTTGGGACTGTATTTTGCTTTTTAGGTTGGAGTACTCTGCAAGAAACAGTTCTATGCTCTTATAATTGATAGGCATAATTAATGTATTTCTATATATATCAAATTTCGGAATAATGTTTAGGTCATTATAATGACCAAATTAAGCCGATGGCTTTACCAGTGAAAATAAATATTAATATCTCTTTTTATATTTTTCCGCAGTTTTTTAAACCCTATGTTATAAATCCTGGCATATATGACTGCCTGTACTCAGTATCTGTCTACCGTACTCGCACCTGACCAACTCGACTAGATCTACGGCTTATCACATACGTTTTCTAAAAACAAATCTATATTACGTTTTTGAGAGGCATATGTGATTCTAATAGATCATTATCAGGAACTATATCTAAACCCAGATTATTATCATTTATATTATACAATAGTTCACATATATTATTCATAGATCGAAAAACTTAATGCTATAGATATAATTATGTCGTGTGGTTGCACTTACAATATACTGAAGGTAGTATATGTATCTGCCATAGGATGGACTCTGTAGTTCTCATGCAAATAAATAGTTTAGCTCAACCTGAGCGCAGTACAGATGTTTTTTATGATATTTAATTTCACAGAGCAAATTCTGTATGTCTCCATGTTTCATTGTTGGATCATTTTTCAAGCTCGGAGCTCATATGAGCGTCCAGAGGTTTCTTTGCCCGTAAAATGTTCTTATATTAATTTCCACAAATGACCATGGCTAAAGTAACTATATTTCGCTGGCTTAATCAGAGGTCTATATCTATCACATTACTCACTATATCATGCTCAACGGTATATATATATATATTTTAAATCTCTTACTAGGTAAGTCCTTAGGGTTTATCGCAGATATCATTACTAGGTCTTTACAATACTAATTGCTAGTAATATATTTTTTTCATTTTAATTTTCTGCAATTGTTTTAAACTGTGTTGTCTGACCAGTACTGAAATATCTATAAATATACTTAGGGGTAAACGGCTTATCCTCACGTGATTGATTTAAAACTAAGCTTTGGCAGTCCACTCAAGAAGCTATGCGACATCTTAGAGATAGTTCTTAGATGGAGATATTATAATGTTATATAAGTAGTCACATCCTGTATTTAATAAATAGCAAAAAGCATTAGTTATGACTTTATTAAGTAGCCGCTAATAGTACAAGGAGACAAAAATTAATATAATGTTAAAACTTTTGCTTAATATATATATATGAATATATATATATAATTATTTATTATCATCCGTTATCATTATATCGTAATTATATACTATACTATCATTATCTTATATCGATTGATGTAATTTTTTCAAGTTTTTTTCAATACTCAATAAATCCGCCTTAAATAACCACAATTGTCTGGCCAACTATAATAAGGTTCAATATTTTATTCGCCAGTTATTAGGTGAGGGGTGCAAGTGCCCCACCTTAGCCCCTTATCCTATATACCCCCCCTTGCATACCTCTGCTATATCACGCCCATGAAGTGTTAACTCGTTATATTAATTATAACTTATTATAATATATATATTATTTATGAATAAATATAATCTACCATATATAATATACTACATCTTATAAGTTTATAAAAATACATATTATATATTTTATGTATTTTAATCTAAAATTTACAAGGACGCTTATATATGAAGGCCTACTGCATTCAAAAATAATACGATATGTCTATTTACGCACAACTTAAGTAAACGCAAGAGCGAGTTAAGTCCAAGTTGTGAGGAACGGAATAGATAAGTTTTGATCTGAACTCACCGATACACCAGAGCAGCATATCTTTCTATTTATTATTCTTCAGTGACCAAAATAAGACAGTGAGAATAACCATTAAGAAACATGTTAAAATTCTCCCTGAAAACGAGGGAGTAGTATACCAACGTCGTAGTGGGAATAGAAGGAAGATTTCTGAAAGCACAGTTGAGGGAGAGTCGTATTAGAGGGATATTGATATCCAAATGGGACTCACTTATCTCATATATCGAACATGATCTTACAAGTTTAAAAGTACTGGAGATTGTAGATTGAGTGATACACATCAACAGTCTTAAGGTACAGAGGAATTAATACGGAATGTAGGGGGGAATTTTAAACTCACTGATTAACGTTACTTATCACAAAATGATAACTCGTTAAATAAATAGTTCCTAAGGATTATTTACAGGAGTAATTTACTGATTGCTTAATAGTCATATATTAAACTATTAACGAGTTAATTACGGGTTCATTCAGACCTCTCAATTGTCTTTTTGTGTCGGCTTTACTCACACGTATGTCTATATAATATATTTGTATATATGATATATATATATATATATATATATATATATATAAATATATAGTAGTATACCTAAAATATATATGGACAATATTAATTAACTATTCTATATTACGTATTGAAAGAAGAATATTTTACTTTTTTTATATCTTTATATACTCTCGTTCTTTTGTTACTATTTACGTTCATCATCATCCATCGAGAGCCTCTGCCTTAACTTTATAAATCCCCGGAATGAGAGGAGAGACTCTCCCAGGTACTTCCGTTCTTTACTCCATATGGCTCCGCACATAGGTCTCTATCCGTAGCTCATATGACCTATATTATCTATTTAATATTATATCTATTATCTTATATATATTCTTATCTATTCATATTACTTATATATATATATATTCTTACATCTACTCTCTATATATATATATTACTATATCTTTTCTATTCATATATAACTCTTATTATATCTATCATATATATATTATATTTATAATTATCTATCTATATATCTATTATTATTATTATTTATCTATATTTTCATATTTAACTATATCTATATTAATATATTGATAGCGTCTATATAATTCTATCATCATTTATATATATTCCATATATAGAAAGATACCACTCTAAGTAATCGAACGAGTTATAAACATTGATAGATAGTAATATTAGATATCTTATACTATATTATCTCTATTATCTTACTTATCTTTAATTTCTCAGATCGTTCTTATATATTATATTATTTTATATATATATATTATTCTTATTATATAGCTATTATATATTCACTTATATATATATATCTATTATTCTTATATATATATTAACTATATATTTATCTATCTCATATGTAGGTCTCATAGTATATTATTTATCTTATATTGTTTCTAGAATGTTTAAGAAATTATATTTATAAATTATGTTTATATATCTCATCATCTTATACTTTATCATATCAAGTTCTCTATATAATTCTATCATACTAAATCTCTATATATATATTATATATACTTCTATCTATATATATCTATTATTATATTTATTAATTCTATTTATACTATAATATTATATATATTAATATATACTTATATATATTAATCTATATATTTATCTATATATCTCTTTATCTCCTGTATCTATATTATTCTTAATTTACTCTTTATTAAATTATTATATATAAGTATAATTATATATATATATCTATATTTTATTTATCATTTAATTTATCTGAAAGCCAATATCTCCTTATAATATCTCTCTATTATATTATATATACTATTCTATATATCTTTTTTTATATTTAAACCTTTATAGTTATCTATAATATCGTTTCCTACTTATTATCTCATTTCAATTGTGAGGTCTTTCTTTTCTCTTATATCTTCTTCTCTCTTCTTCTTATCTACTGTATCTCTATTAGAGTAACATTTTTTTTTTTTTAACACTCACATACTTACATTAAACTCATATCTGACGTGATCCATCATATATATTATTCTCAATATCAAATGGGTTCCTCAATTTTCTTTGTCCAATATTTAAAATAACTAGAGGCTTTGTCAACCCGGGTCCCTAATAATTGTATTCTTTGGCCACTAAATTTTTAATAATTAATATACAATAACTTCCATTAAATGTTTCTGGCTGCTTTACGTTTTGAGATGTACGAAGGAAGATTTCAGAAGAATGTTGAAGGACTGAAAGGATAACATATTGGAGATGATTATTTATAAATTATTTGGTACTTTTAATAATAATAAAAGTGAATTATTTGAAGAGAATATTAAATTGAAGAATCCCGATTATAATATTTATTACAGCTAGCATACATAGCAATTCCGCATTCCAAAAACGATATTATTACATGAAGCCAACGATAACTGTTTGAGGGAATCTTGAACGTGCTCGGTAAATTTTTTTTTCATTTTCCTTGTGGATTTTGTTTAATATATAATATATACATAACATATAATATAGTATAATATATATATATATATACCTATATATATATATATATATATATACAGTAGTATATATATATATATATAATATATAGTATATATATATATATAATAATAATAATAACATATAATTATATGATGATAATAATAATAATTGATAATAATAATAATTAATATACTTCCATAATAATAATAATAATTAATAATAATAGATAATAATAATAATAATATAATAATAATAATAATAATAATATAATAATAATATATCAATAATAATAATAATAATAATAATAATATAATCATAATAATAACAACAAAAATAATGTAAGTAAATAAATGAATAAGATGAATAATGAATAATCAAAAATAATAACAGTAATGATAATAATATATAAAAATAATTATAATTAATAATAATATAAATATAATAATACATAATAATAATTAATAATAATAATAATAATAATAAATAATATTATGAAGATGTATTACAATTTATCTTTCACATAATAATACATGGATTTCTAATTTCATATATAATAATAATAGGCTCTTGGAGAATCTTAGTTATGAAAATTTTGGTACTATAAATTGCGAAAAAAAAAAAAAATTCAGGTCAAGTTTTGTTTTTTTTTTTACTTTTTTTTTTTTTCTTTTTTTTTTTTTTTTTTTCTTTTCTTATTTTTTTTTTTTTTTTTTTTTTTTTTTTTTTTTTTTTTTTCTTTTACATTTAAGCGATTACCTTTTTTTCTTCTTCTCTTTATCTCGCAGTGTTTTTATTTTTTGAGACTCAAATATGTTAAATCCAGTCTCTTTCCCTCTAAAAACTCATGGAAGTTTTAGCAGGTTGTATTACAAATTAAAATATCTTTGAGAATATTTTGGCCGTACATACAGAGATATCAGTTCAATTTTTATTTTTAAATTTAATAATTTACTTCAAACTACTAAATCAACAATTTCGACATTTTACATTTAATAACTAATTATAACAATGACGTTAATTATAGCAGCAATATGCCAATTTAAGTATTAAGAATAATGACTGGTCATATTGATCAAGAGAAGTTTTGGGGAATTTTTATATAGTATTTGCTACAATTTTAATCAAATTGGAGGATATTAATAGGGAGGAACTAATTGGTAGTAATACACGTTTTGCATTATTATTAATTAATTATTATTATTATCATTATTATTATTATTATTTAATTTTCATTATATTATTATTAATTATTATTATTTTCTTACTTAATTATTCTTATTTTCTCTATTAATTATTATTATTATTATTATTATTATTTTTATTATTATTATTATTATTATTATTATTATTATTATTATTATTATTATTATTATTATTATTATTATTATTATTATTATTTAAGTATTATCAAATGAGTTATTTTTCAGATTTTATTATTTATTATTATTATTATAATGATTGTTAATTACGTTATTATTATAAAAATAATAAAATAAAATACTGGTGGTAACATAGTATTCCTAACCTTAGCATACCAAGATTTTGGCTCCCGTGAAGGTGATGCAGGTTTTAGTAAATACTAATAAAAATAATCATTAATCAAAAATATAATTAAATATATTCTAAAATATAATTAATATTAAGAAATATAAATATAATTTTAAATATAATTAATATCAAGAAATATAATTAATTACATTTCAACTTCAATTAACTTAAGTGTTTTTTGTTAAGATCCCACTGGTCCGCACAGGGAAATATTTTAGCCCATGTACTTAATTTTATGCAAATTAAATGATTCACTCATGGAGACCCTTTTAAAGACTATAATGACTTTCATTTAGATTTAATGCTTTATTGTTTTTTTGTATATTTTAGACTTTTTTTTAGGATAAATATTTTAATAATATATATATATCTATATATATATATATATTTCACTATATATATATAATTTTAGTGACTTATTAGATTCTCATATATATGAATGTCTTACCGTTATAATACTGATTATATTTATGTTTGTCATAATATATCATATTATATAATATATATGACATAAATATTTAACATCATATATAATATATTATAGTATAATACTACCTTTAATTATATTATTATTATAGGTATTTTATTCATTCTAACTATAGGTTCCATATACTATATATATATATATATCTATATTAGATATATATACATATAATATATATATATATATATGTATATATATATGATATAACTATATGAATATATATATATATATATATATAATATATATATATATATTATAGTATATATATATATATATATATACTATATATATACTATTATGTATGTATATATTATTAAACTAGTATATATATATATATATATATATAGATATATACTATATATAATAATATATTATATAATATATATATAGTATATATATATATAATATATATATATATATAATACTAAAATTATTATGTTTTGTAGCAGAGTATTCATTGTGTTACTTTCGCAATAGATTTTTTAAATATACATATTGTTTACTTAAAGCCAATTGATGGTGCTATCAACCTCGCTTTTCTGTCTTCTTCTTCATTCACTTTTTTTTATTCTTCAATCTCGGCCTCCTATTTTTCTCTTTTCCCTCTCTTCTTTTCTTCTCTCTTTTTTCTTTTTCCTCCTCTGCCTCGCTTCTTTTCTAATATGATGCTAAAAGGAATACCCAATTCGTTGTCTGGACCAAGGGTTAAATATCATAATCCTTAAGGGTTTAAAATATTTCAACTTAAATGAAATAGAATAGGAAAAGCGAAGAAAGGAAGAATGTCATAGAAGGTCAAATCTTAATAAGGGAGTTTGAAAGGAATGTATGGGAATATGTCCGAACATTTGTCAAGAACCTCTTTTTCAAAAGAAAAGGCTGGACTATAGTTTGAAAATCCGAGCATTGTGGTAGTGTATAGAAGTCAATAAATAATAATGCAATCATTATTTAAGATTTATGAGATTATAAGTGTCTAAGAAAGAGTGCCATATGTGAATAGGAGAAAAGTAGCAGACCCTCGAAGCTCAAATGCTTTTAGGTGTATCACAGCTTCTAACCTAAAATTAGGTTAAAATAATTCTTCCCAAAAAAAAAATTTGAATATAAAAAGAAACAAAACGAATCCTGAGAGTAAAACAAAGACGGTAGTAGTAGTTAGCATAGGGAACACCTTGGATAGAGCATATCGTAGATTAGGATGTTCGTCTACGAAGATTAGGTCTTTTTTGCCCGGAGGAAATATTTTTAAGGGTCGGATTCCCTTTTAGTCGTCGATGACCTCTTTTGGTTAGGTCACGAACAAAGGCTCCGATTCTGATTCTAAAGTTCAAAGCCCTTGTCCACGACCCTAAAACAGGTCGCCGCGGACCTAAAAGGGAATCCACGGCCATAAAATTATTATATTCCTCTGGAAAAAGCATTAAATATTTTCGTAACGAACATTCGCCAGCTATTGAATTTGATGTCTACGAAGTGCCCCCCTAAACCTACTAAAGTATATTAGCTGATATTGTATGAAGTGATTAGGATATTTGGAACTATTGTACAAGCTGATTATGAAGTGAACTAAACTTTGATGATTGTGATTCATAAGTCCTATTATCCCCCGCTGTTAGGGATTGGAGAAGGATCGGGGTTTAGGCGGCTCTTACCAACATCATCCTATCATCCTTTAAACAACTTATGGAAGAAGATGAATCTTGCTAATCCTTTCTAACATAAAGAGAAAAGTAAAGATAATTTTCACTAACAATACATCGATAAAGTACATGAAAAGAGAATCAATAATGGATGTATTAAAAAACTGCAAATACTGTACAAAAAAAAATCTCTTTACAAAAAGTTACACGATTAATACGTCACATTAAATCAAGAACATGTCGATCACAACGGACTGGTGTAGAACGATCAAGAAAGATTAAGTCAAAGAAAAATTAAATAGACCTAATAGGATTTATTAAATTCAAATATAAGTAAACTTGAAAATTAAAAAGGTTTGTGCCATCTCTATCTTTTTAAAACTGTTCGTTTGCGTCAAATTTCATTTTGTGTAAGAAGGTTTTTTACAAGACTTGGAAGACCGACGTCTGTTAAAAATTTATATAAAGTTTCTAAAAAACATTAACATTACCCAAAAAATTTTTTAAAAAAATGCAAATATTAACTTTTTATCAAGCATTAAAGTTAAAACGTAAATTAATTGCATCTTGACCTCTCTTAGTAAGGTCATCAGGAACATTGGAAATTTCTTAGATTGCCTTATATAAGTTTAAGATACCTTAATTAATATATTTACAAAAAGGTGACAATTTACCGTACTGAAATTTATTACAAATAAAAAATTACCCCCCCAAAAAAAAACGATATATATAATATATATAATATAATATATACTATATATAATATTATTAATATATATATATATATATATTTATATATATATATATATATATATATTTATATATATATATATATATATACTAATATATTATTATCAAAGCCCTCAAAGAAAATGATAACGCAACCACGACCCAACAAAGAAAATAACCAAACTGACTTAGGAAACACTGACAAGAGACCCTTAAAAACTCCCAAGCAATAGCCAACAACATTCAAACAAACACCTCAACACTTAAGGAACACGCGTTAACCCATTGAAAACACATATACACAGTTCATCAGCCTAAAGTTTATTCCCCCAATCTAGAAAAAGTCTATTATTACACCCAAGCTGAAATCGGGAAAAGACGATAGGATGAATGGTTAGAGGAGAGGGGGGACCCTATAACCCTTCATCCTATCGTCCCATCTCTCTATTATCACCTTATACAAACTTCTAGAAGAAAGTCATACAAGAACAAAATAACACCAGCATTTCACAAACACAAATCCAACAGGGCTTCAAACAATAACCATTCAACCACAACCGCACTCATATTCATCATCCAACCCAATCAATGGTCTAAAACTAAAACCCACTCACAACATAATTTTGCAACGATATTACCAAAGTATTTACAGTCCCAAATATAACTTAATCCACAAAATAACAAAATCAAAGGTCCCCACAAACCTAAAGAAATGGATTTCCAACTTCCCATCAGGAAGAATAGCACAAATACAAACAACAACACAAAATCACGAACAGTAAAATATCAATTAAATGGAAACCAAGTGCAAATCCTATCCCCACATATTCAACCACAACAGACACAATAAGACATAACAATACGCAGACGACATTACATAGCCACTACACATCAGATCAATAAAACTGCTAAACACTGACGCTAAAACTTGAATCAATCTTCTCCAAACATGCAACAGATAAATAAGGGACTGAACACCAAACAAAATATCAATCACTTTAATCACCACTGAACCGCCAATCGGCACCACACCCCCAAATCTACTTAAATAACATTGCCATTATCCTCAATCAAAATCCAAAATGCCTCGAAGTACATTGATACTCATCCTCACCTTTAAACAAAACACATAGAACAACATAACTTCGTCGCAAACAGTGAAGCTGACACATTATTGAAGAAACCATCGGGCACAGATTTCCACAAACAACAACATGACATCCCACCATATCCAAACAGTAAATAACGGTCCAACTCTAAACTACAACTTCAACTTATCACCCACTATTCGACTAAAAATAACTACAAGAAACTCCAAACAACACAAAACAAAGGCACTACATCATATCAGGATGTACATCTAACAACACCTACTGAAGAAACAAAATACTAAGCCAATAGACAATAACCTGGAATAATAGGCACCTCAATTCCTTGATAAAACTCAAATCAATCTCGCAACTCTATATATTAAAGCCTTCTCCAATCCCATCCACCAAATACTTAAACAACCTCCATCTCATCAACTTTACTTTATAAACAATTCTGAAGTACAACATCCCACCGTCACTAAACATACACATCATCCAAACAAACAAATCCACAAAAACACTAACAGAAAACTACCTAAGACGCACAAGCATCCAACAGAAATAGCACCAGGATTCAACTCCCTTGCCAAGAACTATCAGTATTCGTGGCCAAATAAGATGTCGGCCACCCCGCAAACTTTCAATTTACAAACAACAAAATTTCAACTTCAGCCAAGGCACTACAAATATCTGTTCAAACTCTGGTACCAATGCCGGTTCCAACTCTGGTTCCAATATCTGTTCCAACTCTGATACCGCACTCTCTACCGAGCATTAATTTGAACATTTTCACCCTGGAATGATCTGTGGACGGCCGGTTGCGGCGGCGGGTATTTGGCGATATGGTTTTCACCCTGAAGAACAGGGTGGTGCAAGGTGAGAAGCAAAAAAAATAGGTAAAATTTATTTGGTTTTTTATATATATATATATAATATATTATATATATAGCATATAATATATATACATATATATAATATAATATTATATATTATTATAGTATATAATATATATATATATATAATAATTATATATGTTTATATTTAATATCAAGATTTGTATATTTCCCATAAAAATATTGGATATTACAAGTTTCCCATTCAGTATATAAAAATAAATTGGAGTCGATAATTCAAATTAGCGAGTAAGAAATACGTGAGGTTTGCCTTTTTATTAGAACTATTACGAAAGTGAAGGTATAACACGGGAAATAAAACCTTTCTGGACATAAACCATTTAGTTGAAATTCAGTTATCTTTTAATTTCAAATTTTGAGTAAAATAAATTATTTATTGGAGGTTTAAAATCTGGCTAAATTCGTAAAAATGTTAATTATAATAGCTCTTACTATATATAGTATCACTATATAATTATATAATTATTATATTATTATATATATATATATTATATTATATTATAATATAGAATATATAAAATAATATATATATATATAATATTATATATATATATATTAAAAAAAAATTATAAAAGAGAGAGAGAGAGAGAGAGAGAGAAGAGAGAGAGAGAGAAGAGAGAAGAGAGAAACAATGTGATATCCTTCCATTAAATTCACGAGACAAAAGAAACACCAAAGAGAGAAGAGAGAGAGAGACTGCTTATGAAAGAGTCATGAGAAATAGAAACACCAGAGAGAAAGAGAGAGAGAGAGAGAGAGAGAGAGGAGAGAGAATGTTTCCTTCTATTCTTTTGCCTACCATTCCGTCTATTCCTCTTACTTCTACTTCTACCTATTCTCCTAGTCGTCCTAGTGAATTATCTTCTTTTAATCTTGCAAATTTATTTACTTTCCTAATTCTAATTATTCTAATCAAACTTTTCATTCACCTGGTTTTTCAAACCCTTCTGTTTCTAATCTTTCTAATATACCGAGTAATAAAGGGTGGAGTTGTCAGCATAGGAGCGGATAGGTGAAGAAGTAATAGAGAGAAGGTATCAATAAAAAGTAGGTAGAGAGTTGGGGATAGGACAGAAACCTACTATTCTTAGATTTAAAGGAAGAATTCTGGATGTCTACAACAGCTACTAGAGAATAGCTGGAGAGAACATCAGAGAGAAGGATAGAGCAAAAGAGGGAAGTTTTTGAAATCAAAACTGACCCAGACTTCGTCTCTCTCTCTCTCTTCTCTCTCTCATCTCTCTCTCTCTCTCTCCCTCTTCTCTCTCTTCTCTCTCCTCTCTCTCTCTCTTCTATCTCTCTCTCCTCTCGAAGCACCTTCAAAATTTCTTCACACCACCCCAGGTGCATAATGGTGTAATTCACCCACATACAGAGAATGCCTCATCCATCTGAGAATGTTCTATTACACAATTCTTCATGATAAAGAGGAGTCTAAGGGTTTTTATCCTATCAACTATTTGGCTTTCCCTAACTTTCCAGTTTCTTTTTACAAATTGAATTGTTGCAGCAACTTCTTTATACTGTCACTATTACAAATGACGCTGTTCTGTTTAACTCTCCAGCCGCATGTCTCCTCCAATGAGGAAGAATAGTATGACACGCCTTTACACACAGTCTCATCCTTTACACACACACTCACACATCACACAACCATACACACACACATAATAAATATTATTGAGTATATATATCATATATATATATATATTCGTATTATATATATATTATATTATATAGTATAATATATAGATATATATATATATAATATATATTATATTTATATATATTATATATATATTATATATATATTTATTTATTTAATATATATATATATATTATATGATAGTATTATATATATATATATATATATATCTAAATAATAATATTATTATATTATGATTATATATTATTATAATTAGGATTGTTATATCCGATACCGAGAAAAGAAGGCGATACCGACTCCGAACGATACGAATCTGATGTTTGTAGGTGCCGATTACCGAAACGACTAGTATACTTTAATTAATAATATACAAGTAATATAGCTGAACATTTGGTACTTGGTAGAGCAACTCAGGATTTGCATTCCCTGATCATCCAAGTGACTTAGCCCTTATGATTTCATATTTGCACATGACAAATCGGTGAATCTTATGAAAATTAAAGTATGTCTTTAAAAATTGATAAATGCAATATAATATTTATTAATTTTGTTATGGTTTGGTGTTGAGTCAAAGAATATTCCATTTCCATTTTCAAGTCTAGTATTAAAGAAGTTATGCTACTAGTTTTTATCGTTTTAACATGATTCAATTTAGAAGAAATTCTTTAACTAGCTCGATGAATAAAGAATAAAAATAATGAAAGAAGAGACTCAATTAATATCAGTTGAAAAGATAAAATGAAAAGCTCGATTCTCCTCACCACATGACATAAAGTAATATAAGTACACTTTTAGGCAATTAAGGATTGATTTAGTGCCTAAGCTGACTCGTAGTCCTATTCAAACATTTGTCAGCAAGAAAACATTAAGCTTTACTAGTTTCTGTTAAAGCCTGTTCAATGTTTTGTGTGATTTGTTCATTCCACCATCATGCGTATAAAGTAGCCCTCGCTCTCGAGTTGGATGTGTTGGGGGTGATGAGTGAAGTGGTTCGGGGGTGGGCTGATAATTTATCTTGCTGTCGCGATGCACTGATTAAATAATGAATGAACCTTGGGCCCTTTTCATGCCACCGCTGGAAAAGGATTTCTTCGTGTGGTAGTCATCGGGTCCGGATTGTGTCGGTAGAGCCTCATGCGTGGCTCTTTTCACAGACTTTGCAAATTTGAATGTATTTTGCGTCCTTGATGTACTGGTCTCTTCAGTGTTTGTTTTTACGATGAGTTCTTGGGGTGATTCCTTTGAAGGTGAATTGATTGAGTTGGCAGGTGCATATTTTTGGCCATGATTGTAGTTATCAGGTCTGAGCGATATTCCCAATCTCATCTCATTAGGTTATAGTTTTGCTGAAAGGCCACTCGGTCATCACAGTGCTGTTGCCAGGGGTTTCAGATAAGGCGGCTTCCACTTTCTGTGATTTGTTTTTTTTTTTGTCGCAGCTACGAAGCTTCCTCGGTTATTGCTTTAAATGCATTCTAGAATGGTTCACTCATACCCCACTCCAGGGGCCCCAGGTCTTGCTTCCTAAACGCTTTATTTTTATTTTTTTTAAGTTGTACGCCGACCACAGGCAAACCCTATTCAAGGAGAGGGTGTTGAACGCCTCAAAAATTCACATAATGCAAATTACGCAGATGAGGACAGATGCAGGCTTAAAGTGAGGAGATTAAATTGAGTAGGAAAACACAGCTGATGGAAGAGAATTCCACATAAAAGAGATGCCACAATACAGAGGTGGCAGGAAAGAAGAAGACACCTCAGCGAACTAGTCTGGAGTTTACTACATACTCAACACAAACCTCATGTCTGACACAGCACCCTTGGGCACGAGGGAGTGTAAGAGGTGGTGGTACGCGAGTTTGAAGTTCCCTCGAGCACTTGCCGCTACAGTACCTATAGAAAAGGGAGTAAAGTCACCAATCCTCGCGCTCGCAAAGAATAGAGGGTCAAGATGTAACTAGAAAGTACAGGACAGTTTAATAATGTGCTTTTAGCCTTGACTCGACCCTATCCAAAGCCGGGTGAAACCGAAGCTTCCCAGATATAGAGCAGTAATCATACAAGGGCGGAGAACCTTGTATATCTGGAGTCAACTGAGAAGAGGAAAAAAAGTCTCGTCAGTCTAACAGAACTCCCAGTTTCTTTGAAGGCCCCTAGCAACCGTTGTGATTCTGTGGAAGGTTCTTCCAAGCGACATTTTTTTTTTTAGTGTTAAGGCCTAAGGATTGTTATATTGTCTAACAGGAGAGACCCGAGAGAACGTCGAATAGAGATTGGGAAAATTAGGTGTCTTTATAGAGGAGATTCTGTAGATCGTTGGTTGTTAAAGAATTAAATTTCACTAGATTGAGACGACCCAACCCTGAAATTATATCCAGATCAGCGGAATTAGATCGGAAACAGGATTAAGATGAAAGGCAAATTAACTTGAAGAAAAGAGTGAGCAGATCTGATACGAGTTTGAAGAGTGAAGCGTCGTCAGTTCGGCATATGAGTTGGATAGAGTTAGATGTGCATGGGGAGTAAGACATCCTTTCGATGAAAAGCAGAATAAAGCTGATGATAAAACAGAACCTGGTGGAACACCCTATTGACAGAAAGAAGAGTTGCCAATCAACAGCAGCCGCATTGAGCGATTGAAAGAGGAAAGCTAGACATAGTGTAATGCAAAGAGAAAAGGAAAACCCAAAGGAGGAGCTTGGAGAGCAGTGACGAGTGTCCATACCCGGTCAAATGCTTGGATATGTCAAGCGCCACCACACAAGTCTCCCCGTACTTCCTAATGGCGGAAAACCATAATTCTGTTAAATAGGAAAGTATATCGCAAGTAGATCTCGAGCGCCGAAGGCCGTACTGGATCGGAAGAAAGGGAATGAGATTCCAGATGAGTCTAAGTTGGAAGTTGCAGAAGGGTTTTCTAAAGTCTTAGAAAGAATACATTTAGAGCTATAGGGCGATAGTTAAAGGATCAGAGCAGCATGCCTTTTTTTCGATAGTTGGACATATGAGCGGCTTCCAACACGGAGTGAAAGTGCTAGTCTAGTATTGAGGCAATAGATAGTATATGTTGAACGAAGGGTCGGGTCTAAGCCAAACGGAAGCACACTTCCTCAAGACACACGGGAGGGAATGCCATCCGGGCCACACCCGCCTTCTAACGTTCATAATTTAGGAGCCCATGCACTTCCGATCAAATGAAATTGACAGGTAAATAGGACAACTGAGAGGAGGAGGAGGAGGAAGAAGAAAGCCGAGAATCGTCCAAGGGTGAGTTAGAGGAAAGATAGGAACCTAAATAGATGATTGCTTTTCAGTTGGGTATTAACAATAGAACATCAGAGCGAATAAGAGGAGGAAATGATGATACTTACAGAAGTTGTTAGGAGATGTTTTTGGGCAAGAAGGAACAGAGAGATTTTGCCAAGTAGGAGAACCAGAGGTCAGCCCACTTCCTTTTAGTAAAGTCGCCTTTTGCTAGTCGAAAGTATCCCTGCAACGATTTCTAGCGAATGAAAATGGTAAAGCAGTGATAGGCAGAACCGGAGAATATTTTGCACACCCGATACCGCACGTTCTCTACCTGAAATGGCCAGAAGATACAAGCATGATCGAACAGTGGATTTGAAGAAGATAAAACGATTTAGTCCAAGAAGGATACCTGCCATTCCATCAACTAATTACCAGTTCCCCACTTTATCGCTTAGAAGATTGAAGCGTCTTCAGAGTCTAAAGCAGTCACTCAATTTATATTAGCGTAGGCATGGAACGCCATGACCCGATGTGGCCTGAATTAAAGTGCCTATGAATTAAAACCCGCTTAGGGCAGGATGGAAATGTTGATGAGGAAATTCCATTGAAACTTAAGATGAGTAAATAAGGTTGTGCAATTACTGATAGGGCGAGGTGGTGTATTTATAACGAAAGGATAGTGTGAACAATAGGTCAATGTGTGTTCAACGACAATCGGTTGGGACGATCGGATATGCTGTGTAGGTCTTTAATTAGTGTTCCCAG
>JABUQX010129961.1:30000-34063 GCA_015478945.1 Trachelipus rathkii
ATATATATATATATATATTATTATATATATATGTATATATATATTAATAGTATATATATATATTATTATATATATGATATACATATATAATATATATATTATATAAGTATATATTAATAATTATAGTAGTATATATATATATAGTATATGTATAAATAATATATATTTACTATATTATATGTATTAATTATATATATACATATATTATATTAATATATATAGTATATATATGTATATAATATCTATATATATAATATATTAGTATATATATATATTTATATATATATATATAAATAAATAAGAATATATTATAGTATATATATATATTAATTCTTCAAACAAGAGCGTATTATATTAAGGGAAACCTTGAAAGAGAAAGAGGTCAAAGAATCTCGTAAAATTCAACCAGTGTTGATAAGATTCCTAAGTGGCAATGTCTCTCCACTCCTTGAGTTCGTCTTCGGTGGCGTGAACTGTTTTACAACAGATAAAATTAAAAAAAAAAAATAGAATAAAAGAAAGAAAAGGGTGGGCCGGCGCGACAAGGTGCGACTCAGGTTGAGTCGAGAAGCGACCAACCTGTCCTCATATTGTTTTTTTATATATTAGTGAGTTAAACAAACAAAGTTCAAATCTTCAGAACTTCTGTTACTTGTCTCGTTGACTTTGCCAAAGTGTGTCGTGCTTCGATCTTCTTTCAAGGTAGACTCCAATATATATATGATTATAGTATAATAATATATATATATATTATATACTATATATATATATAATTATATAATATATATTATTATATAATATATATAATATATATATATTGTATATATAATATACTATTTAATATATATATATATAGATAATATTATACTATATATATATATACATATATACTATATATATAATATTATACTAATATATATATATATTATATATTATAATATATAATCATATTATCATATTTATATATTATATTAATATATAAATAATTATATATATGATAAATTATATATATATATAGGTATTATTAGAAAAATAAATATTTAAAGTAATAAAAAATTTTAAATATATAGTATTATTATATTATATATATAACCTATCACAATTTTCGGTTTATTATATAGTATTATATACATAAATATATCACACACTATCACTAATTTAATATTATATATATATATATATATATTATACTATATATATATATTTAATATTATATATAATAGTTATATAATATATAATATATATATTATATATATTATATATATATTAGGGATGTACGGATAGTATCGGTATCGGGTACCGTATCGGTAGTATCGGCCATTTTTGATTGGTATCGGTATCTGTATCCGTAATCCGGTAAAATGGCCGATACTTTAGCCGATGACTCTTCATTTTGGGTGAAAAATATGAGAAACAATACTACTAGCTACTCTAATTAAATCTAGTTCGTATAGATTACCTAGTACCAAGTTATGGTTTTTTTTTCCTCGATTTCTTTTAACTTAGATTTTAGCGTTTCTCCAAACTTGGTCCTTAGCGTAAAATTACCTATTTGGACAGCCATTATATTTTATACAGATTTATCTACTTTTTTTAGTTGATCAATAGTAATTTATTTTTATGGACCGCAATTTCGTGAAGCATGTGAAGTGCTGAGTGGTTTTTAACTTTCTAGATCTATTCATATTTTAGATTATTTGCGTAATAGCCGTTTTTATCGTTTTAAAAATTTTAGGTTTTGAGCTATTTTGCGCATTTCTCCTTTGTTATTATTGCTAATTTGTTTCTCTGTCTAGTTTTTTTTTTTTTTTCATTTTTTTTTATGTTTTTTTTTTTTTTTTTTTTTTTTTTTTGTCGATTCGTGTGCGTTATTGATTAGCAGATTTACGACAGGCGTGGCGTTTCCTTTTGATTTCCACTCAACATCAAGTGGCTTTCCACTCTAACTCTGCATCCATGGAATACTACGTCTCTAACTCTAAACCTAATTTTTGGCTCTTGTCTGAGACCCAGATGGCTAAAAATTCTTATTCCTTTCAACTCGATATAATTTTTAGTATCATTGTTTATATATTCAATCTATGTTAAATATAAACATTCTTATAACACGTCTCGAGAATCTGAACCTCCTAACTTCGATGTTCTGTCGCTTAAAATCTTTCTTCCTTTCACTACACAATATTCTATGCTTCTGCTACTGTTCCTCCGTAAAGAACAAATTTTCATGCTTTTATATGAATTACTTTGACTAACGACTTCTCACGAACTGTTATACTCTTGTCATCCAAATACTAGGTCCTCATTTAGGGGATCTCAAGTACACAAAACTGAATCTGTCTGGTTCCTCTACATCACTCTCACTTGGATGAACGCGAATCGTTCAGTATCTAACGACTGTAGCACAGCACGTGAGCACATCAACCTGACACACTATTCCGGATCGTGCGCGGCGAGCCGATTTCTTGAACACACTTGACCGTATTTGTTTCCACCACTAGCCTTCTCTCTATAAATTACATCCCTTTCGCTCCTATCGGTCATCTGACCACAAATCTCTTAGTATACTTAATTTTTAATCTTTCTCTCCACATCTCCAAATCCTAAGCGTCCTAATGGGTCTTTCCTGGCACTTTGATTCGGGCCGATTGGGCATTTGCTTTGCGTGCTTTACTACGCTTAACATATATATGAGAGTGACTGCTTTGACCTCGTTAAGACTGCTTCAGACTTCGGCCGGATAATGGGAACTGTAATTAGTTAATGGGATGACAGGTTCCATTTCTCTTGGACTGAAATCTTTTCTGCTCAAATTCATCATGGTTCGATCGTACTTGTTTCCCTGGCCATTCAGGCTAGAGGACAATTGCCTTTATCGGTGTTGGATAAAATTATCTCGGTGTCTTCGCCACACCTGCCAATTTTCCATTTCAGCTCAGGATAATTCGTTGCAGGGATACTCTTCGATCGAGCAGAAGGCGACTTCATTAAACGTAATGCGCTTGGACCGTCCTTGGTTTCTCCACTGACAAATTTCTCTGGGCTCTTTGCAAATAACTATCTCTATACAAGATCTGTAAAGTCATCCTTTTCCCTCTTATTCGCTCTGATGATTCGTGTGTAAACTCGAATCCAGCTGTAAAAGCCAATCATTCTTTGCCATCCGTAGTTTTCCTCTATATTCAACCTGGACGATTCTGGTTATCCTCTTCCTCCTCCTTCTCCTCTCAGTTTCCTATGTCTCTTCCTGTGATTTCACTTTGATAATCGGTGCAGACTCAAGATCTATGAACGTTAGAAGGCGGGTGGCCCGGATGGCATTCTCTCCGAGTTTTGAGGAAGTGTGCTTCCGTGCTGACCCCACGCTCTCGTCACACTATATTCCTCGTATGCCTCAAATAACTAACTTGTCTCAGTGTTGGAGGCGCGCATATTCACCTATCTCGAAATAATATGCTTGCCTCTGTCTTCTAACTATGCCCTTATAGCTCTCACTTGTATTCTTTCTAAGATCTTTGAAACTCCATTTCAACGCTCCCTTCTTAGACTCATCTTGGAATCTCTTTACATTCTTTCTGATTACCAGTACACGGCTTTCGTGCTCGAGATCTACTGCGATATACTTTTTCCGTATTGTTAACAGTTTATGGTTTGTCGCCCTTAGGAGCTCTACGGAAGACTTGTGTGGTGGCGTTGACATATGCCAAAGCATTTGAACCTGGTATGGCACGATCACTGCTCTCCAAGCTCCCATCCTTTTTGGGTTTTCCTTCTCTCTTTGCTTACTTATGTCTAGCTTTCCGTTTTCACATATCGCGTCAATGTTGCATGTTGTTGATGGGGTGCGACTTTCTGTTCTTTTCTCTGTCAAGTAGTGGTGTCCTCAGAGGTTCTGGTGTGTTATTTCTAGCGTTCTATTCTGGCTTTTCATCAATGAGTCTTCTCACCGGCAAATCTATTCTCTTACTCCATTATATGTGTCGATGACTTTGACCCTTTTATCTTCACTAATATCAATTCTTGCTCCCCTCTTTTTACTGTATGTATTCGCTCTCGTCTTATAAAT
>JABUQX010129962.1:2500-5000 GCA_015478945.1 Trachelipus rathkii
CATAAAACATATATATATATATATATATATATATATATATATATATATATATATATATATATATATATAATATATATATATATATATAACAACCTTCTTAATATATATATATATCTAATAATATATAATAAATAATAATAAATATATAATAATAATATATATATATATAACATATATATAAATATATATATATATATATATATATATATATAATAATATATATAATATATGTAATATAATATTATATATATATGTATATATGTAATAATATATATATATATATATATATATATATATATATATATGTATATATATATATATATACTATACATATATAATATATATATATATATATCTCTCTCATCATATATATCATATATATATATATATATATATATATGTATATATATATATATATATATATATATATATATATATATATATATGAAGGTGGGCACGATCCGTTACTCCGTTACTCCGTTACTAACGGAACTAGTTTTTCGTAACGGAATAACGGACTCGTTACTTTTCTTTCATGTAACGCTCGAATAAGTTCCGTTATTTTTCTCCGTTACTTTTTAGTCCGTTACATTTTGTTCGACTTTCTTTGAATGTTGATAGCAATTGACCACCCCTGGTCAACTAAAAAAATCCTTTTTGCATAATATATATATATATATATATATATATATATTTTATATATATATATATATATATATATATATATATATATATATATATATATATATATATATATATATATGTATATATATATAATAATATATATATATATATATATATATATATATATATATATATATATATATATATATATATATATATATATATATATATGGGAGATAAAAATTACATAAGGAATACTGAATACAGATGTTATTTGGGTAAGGCATGAACGCAAAGTAACTAAAGCATAATGTGCCATCATATCTGCATAACATTGCCAGTGATACAGATGATAGTGAATGTGAGTGGATTTGATAATGGTCAAAGTCATTCGTATTTTAGGCATGAGTCATCAGAAGAAGTGAAGAGAGGTATGGTTTAAACAATCAAAAGTTGATATTATAAATCTGCAGAACATAGATAGAAATTACCGGTGAAATGATCCAAAGAAAATAGAGGCGAGATCGTGATTGATTAGTTTGGAAGTTGTCCATCAAAATGTTTATGAAAGAAAGAATAGTTACGAGGATTGGATGAAACAAAGTAATAGTTCCCTTATGGAGTCAATGTGATAAGGATAACTGTAGGAATTATAGGGAGAATTAGCTTATGTGTAGTAGGGAAAATATATACTTATATTTTGGTCGGAAAGAATGCGTCCAGTGACTGAAGGACTGATTAGTGAGAAGAACAAGGTGGCTTTAGAAGTGGTAGAGGATGTGTGGATAAATTTTACATTGAAAAAAATGATTGAAAAAAATGAGGGAGGAAAGAATAGGTATATTTACCAAACAGGCGTATGATAGGATTAATAGCAAAGCTCTATGGCAGGTGTTATTGATGTATGTGTTGGTGGTAGCTTCTGAATGGAATCAAAGTATATATGACGATGGTAAATCTTGTGTAAGAATATATGGAGTTGAAAGTGATTGTTTAATATTAATAGCGGAGAGGCAGGGATGTGCTATGTCTTCTTGGTTATTCAATTTGCAAATGGATGGGGTTATGAAAGAATCCTAGGGGTGGGATGGCAGGGGATGGTGTTAGAATCAGGGTTGTGGAATCGTTTCAAATTACCGATTCCTACTCCGACTCCACCCTCTTCAAAATTACCGACTCCGACTCCGACTTCACTCTCTTCAAAATTACCGACTCCCCGACTCCGACTCCACAATCTCGGTTAGAATGATGGAGAATGGAAGAGAGTGGGGGATGCAATACCTATTATATGCGGATGATTTGGTTTTGTGTAGAGAATCTGAAGAGAGTTTGAGGATTGTTACTTGGTAGAAATTTTGGCAGGGTGTGTAAAAGGAGATGTTTGAAGGAGTAGAAAGCAGTAGATAAGAGTAAGGTTATGGTTGTGAGTGAGGACAGTCCTCGGTGTGAAGTTATGTTAGATGGTGAGCAGCTGGAACAAGTGTCTGGGTTTAAATATTTAGTATATATGTTGGATGAAAAGGGAACAGATGATGCAGAATGGCAGGAAAAGTGTGGATGACAGGAAAATTTAGCAGATACAGTGTATCGTTGGTGGATGCAAATGGACTAAGTCTGGGAAAGCCTTAGGGTCTTACAGCGAGGGGTATGTTTTTAATATGTAATGATAATATTTGAAAATTTAATATACAGAAACCAATAAAATTGCCAAAGATACCGTAATTAATGTCATATTGAAAAGCTAAAGTAACGGGTAACGGGCAGCTTCGTTACTTTTCGCTTTTAAGCGGAATACGATAACGCAACTACTTTTTCCAAGTACGGGGTAACGATAACGGAACTACTTACAATAACGATGCCACACTCTGTATATATA
>JABUQX010129962.1:10000-15000 GCA_015478945.1 Trachelipus rathkii
TCGAGGTGGGGATGGCAGAAATGGTGTTAGAATGATGGAGAATGGAGATGAATGGGGGAGGGTGCCCTACCTATTATATGCGGATGGTTGGTTCTGTGTGGCGAATCTGAAAGAGAGTTTGAGAAGAAGTTGAAATAGATTTGGCAGGGTGTGTAAGAGGGGTTTGAAAGTAAACGTAGACAAAAGTAAGGTTATGGTTGTGAGTGAGACAGTCCTCAGTGTGAAGTTATGTTGGAGATGGTGAGCAGCTGGAACAAGTGTCGAGTTTAAATATTTAGAAGTATAATGTTGGATGAGAAGGAACGGATGATGCACAGAGTGTAGTAGGAAAAGTTGTGAATGTAGCAGGAAGTGGCTGGTCGCAATTAATCGTTTGGTGAATGTAAAGGGACTAAGTCTTGAGTGCGCTGAGACACATGAGGGTATGTTGTTACCTCTATTAATGTATATAGTATTGAGACTATGGTCTGGAATAAGAGAAATAGATAGATCTTAAAGTTCAATGTGTTCAGATGGACGATCTTTTAGGGCGTGCTAGGTGTGAGAAGAATTGATAAATGAGGAATGAACGTATTAAGAGTTGTGTGGTGTGAAAAAGGGCGTAAATGAGAGAATAAATGAAAGTATGTTAGAGATGGTTTGGTCATGTGGAAAGAATGGATGATAGTCGGTTGGTTAAGCGGATGTATAGTGGCGAGTGTGTTGGGAACCGACCGGCTGGGAGACCGAAGAAAAAGTGGATTGAGTCAGTGAACGAATGTTTGAAGGAGAGAAATGTGAGTTTGGCAGTGGCGAGAAGAAAGGTGCATAAAGGAGAATGGCGGGGTTTTGTATGGGGGTATGGTTGTAGCCCACCTGGGCCAAAGGATGAACCCAACATTGACGAGATGCCATCGTGAGGTCCGTTTGGTCCCATGAAGCTCTGGGGTGGATTTTCTGTCTGTGACGAGTTCTCACTAATTAATGGTAAAGGTAAGGCTGGGCTTTCTTTTTGACTTTTGTCATATTCTTCTACTGCTTTTCTTTTCCGATGCATGACACGCACCTTACCTCCAGTCTTGGGGAAAAAAGGAAGATGAAGAAAGAAAGAAAGAAAGATATATATAAAATATGGAAAGCGGAAAACGGAAATAAATATATTATATTCTATATAATAAATAAAGGAAATATCAACGGCAGAGTAACGAAGGTACATAATTAAACTGATAATACGTAGGGCTTGCACATCTACAAAGATTAGTCCATCATCGGACTAACAAACACGTGGTAGTTCATCATTAGGAAAGCATGAATAATTCCAACATTGAACCCGTGTGTGCTAAAGGCCATCATTGCACCACCATGTGTTAGTCTATCACACTGGGAGAGCTTTTGCTAATCCATCATTGGGCAAGCATGTAATAGTTCTGTTATTGGTCAGGCATATACTAGTTCATTTTTAGGTAAGCTTGTTCATTTTTAGGTAAGCTTGTTCATTTTTAGGTAAGCTTGCGATAACCCATCACTTGGAAGACATGGACTAGTTCATAATGTTAATTCATCATTGAGAAACAAGATGATAGTCCGTCATTGAGCTAGTTTATTTTGTCAATACATCGTAATTAGGAAGAGAGAGATTCTTCTGCTGGTCAAGTGCGTGTTCTGTTGAAAATTCTCCAAATTATCCACGGTCACACGCAATCTAACCTATTTTAGCATCGCCCCGTAAAAACATCATAAAAGCTAACATATAATATTTTAACTAAATAGTTTACTGAAAATATTAAAAAAAGACAAATTTTTTGATATCAAAAACACAATTTTCTTTTCAAAAAAATGGCTTAGAAATTATAAACCCAGAAAGTACAGAAATAAAACAAAAGGTTTAAAATTTACTTTATATTTGGTAACTTGTGATAGATAATACCTATTTAACATAAAATTCTTAACTGAAATTAACAATTAACACTGTAACTTCAAAACAATTAACTCGAGTGATATGCAAATAAATATCTACAAATTATTAAATACAAAGAAAAAAAAATGCTAAAAAAATTATATAAAAATGAAATGATATAAAATGATATCGAAGAAACAAAAACCTGAATTTTTAAATTTACTCTATTACAATAAACCAAATACACAAAATGCTAGCTGCATTCATATTATGACTCATCCGATGATAACTTATGAGTTACCTCGTATTTGGACCACTTGCTGTAAATTGGTGAAGTCATTATGACTTGACTATAAATTTATAAGATTCCAAAAGTAAGCTAGTCTAACGTTGAATTAGGGAATACTTTTGTAATACAAAAATTGCTTTTTAATTATCGCATAAAAATTCATATCACAGAAGAGATGATTGGCTGAGCGCTCCACCGATCAGTGAAACCGCCATCAGTCCTGATTATTATGTGCATTAGTGCGCAGGAATGAATCTATGGTATCAAATCAAATGTGACACAATAAAAAGCGAGATGTCAAATAAACAATATCGAATAAAAAAATGACAAGATCAAAAACGATATACTATTATATAAAAATAAAAGATCCTCGATTTAAAAAAAAATATATATAAAATAAAAGATTCGGTATCTAAAAACACGGCAAATTGTGAAATAGCAAAGAATCAAAGTACTGCATTAAAAAATGAAATAGGGAAATTAAAAACGATAAATTATTATATAAAAATTAAAATTTATCGATTTTAAAAAAAAAAAAAAAAAAAGGTAGCTGGATTGGGGTCTCGCTCCCACTTATTTATGCCCTAACAATGTTCATGCATGCCTGGGATTTCTGGTGCATGTTTACGCATACCACCCCCAGTTCTGGGAAACCAACGGTAGCTTATTATTATTATTATTATTATTATTATTATTATTATTATTATTATTATTATTATTATTATTATTATTATTATTTTTTCATTATTATTATTATTATTATATAAAAGGACGGATATTATTGTCGTATTTCTTACTTATTATCCTCAGTACAGTATCATGTTAAAATAATTTAGAAGAATCTTAATTTCTAGTGAATTGAAGAAAAAAAAATTAAATGTGAAAAACAATCATATAATCAGTCATCATGATTTGAGTTTTCACAAGCGACTTCAAAAACTTTTTGGAAAACAAAATTTTTGGTTTTCCGGAGAGATTCGCATTCTTTTCTGGTAGACGTAAAAATCATATAGAAAGAAAAGAAAATTAACATCACACAAAATATTAATAAGAAAATGAACAATATAAAAAACAAGGGATATTCGGGTGCATCTTCAATGAACCTTTCATCTTTAGTATAAAAAAGGTTCCATGTTAATATTGGCAACAAAATTATAAAAAATAATGTCATGCAAAACCATAGTAACTGATATCGAAGTGCATCTCGAAGACCCTCATCGCATATCTTGTAAGCTTCGAGAAAGGTTTCTTCTTCTCCAGCAAACTTTTTACAATTTCTTTTATTGTCTAGAAAAAATAAGATCAAGTTTAAAAAAAATAATGCTATATTGAAAATTAAGCCACTTAAATAAAATGAAGTAGGGGAGTTGGGGGGAAAGTTTCTGGAATTTTCCCAACATCCACAATCCCCTAACCAAAACTGTACATATAGTGAACTGTGTATTTCGGTGAATCCGCCTGATAACCATGAGGGGATCAGAAGCAAAAAGTATTTTTTTGAAAAATGATTTACAAAGTTGTAGTTTTAAAAAAAAAAATTTAAATTTATATTAAGGGGAAACCATCAACGTACTTAGCATTTTAGAACTGAATCACTTGTTATCTCTTTACCTCCAAACAGTTTAATGCACCCTTCATTGCACCCCTTTCCTTCTGACCCTCCCCCATCCCCAAATATATATTTACCAAATCTTACCGTCAGCTGAAGAATCATCCAAATTTATGTCCGACTTTCGTTCTATAGCAATTACTGTTCGTAGAGCTTCATGATCAGAGAAGCTAAAATCCTTAAATGGAACTTTGGCTGGCAAGGGATGGTCATGGAATAGAACGTCAACCTAAATCAAAGAATTATGTCATATAAGTAACAACTATAAATCGAATATCAGTGTTAAACATTATAAAGCAATATAGATTTTAATATTAAGGAATGACTATAACATAATAATACGTATTATTAGCTGAACATGATTATAATTCGTGATCATGTAACTTCAAAAATAAATTATTTTTACGGCTGATATGAATTGACATTAGATAAATGCAAATTAGATTAACTCCAGTTGGTACCAACATGGATTTTCTTAAGTACTACAATACTACTACTAAGTAGTACTAAGATGTAAAGTTATGTTGGGCATTATAAATACTACTATAGGATTGGATTGAACTACTACTTTTTCAGTGATTACTGCTAAAATGACCGATTTAAAAAAAAAATTTTCCTTTATGGTTTACCTTGTAATCCTCTGAATGTCTATAAAGTATGTAGTCAATCCTTTTTTCATCGTTTGGAGTAGTGTAGCTGTTACGAGGATATCAAAAAAAATACTCTATCTACAGAGTAACGATTGAAGCAAAATACACAAATAGGAAAAAGGGCTTAATAATTTAATAACTTGAATAAAGGGTAAAAATTGAAGCAATGAAGTACCAAATCAAATTAACTAATAATAGTGTTTATTGTATTGCATATGCTTATCATGGTTACTAGATTTTACTTCTAACGCTCGTTGGATAGGTTTTCGAGTAATACTTTTTCATCTTAATGAGCGTTTCAAACACTTGTATAGATGGATAATAAAGACACTAATGTTATAACATATTATAGGCGCTTCTAACTCTGCGTTTTATCCGCACGTCATAACTGGGCCTGAGACGAGAGAGAAAGCGAGAGGAGAGAGAGAAGAGAGAGAGAGAGAGAGAGAGAGGAGAGAGAGAGAGAGAGGAGAGAGACGAGAGAGAGAGAGAGAGAGAAGAGAGAAGAGAGAGAGAGAGCGAGAGAGAGAAGAGAGAGAGAGAGAGAGAAAAGAGAGAGAAAGGGAAGAGGAGGAG
>JABUQX010129962.1:17500-25902 GCA_015478945.1 Trachelipus rathkii
TATATATATATATATATACGTCTTTCTGTTCTTCTTTCACCTACCTTATTTTCAAGATTGGGAGTACAGGAGCGCTACAAAAAAGCAGTAGGAGAGTTGACAAATGTCGAAAAGAAAGCCCACCTTACCGCCCCCTCTGTACCATTAATTAGTGAAAACTCGTCACAGACAGAAAATCCACCCTAAAGCTTCATGGGACCGCGACGGACCCTCACTATGGTAAATCGTCAATTTAAGGCTTCATCCCTTGGCCCAGGTTGGCCACACCATGCCCCATACAAAACCCCGCCATTCTCTCCTATCATGCACCTTTATTCTCCAACCTCTGCCAAACTCACAATTTCTCTCCTTCAAGACATTCGTACCGACTCAATCCACTTCTCATTTCGCGTCTCCCAGCCGGTGGTTCCAGCACCTCTCTCCACTATACATGCCGCATTAACCAACGACTAATCATTCCATCCCTTTCCCACGTGACCCACCATTTTCACATACTTCATTCTTCCTCTCAATTTACCCCGTTTCTTCACACCACAACCAACTCTCTAAATACTTCATTCCTCATTTTTAATTCTTCTCACACCTAGCTGCCCCTAAGATTGTCCTACTGAACACATTGAACTTTAGATCTAGGTATTTCTTATTCCAGACATAGTCTCACTACAATACAATAACACAGGTAACGAACATACCCCTCATGTAAGACTGCTAGCGCACTCAAGACTTAGTCGCTTTACATTCACGGCAACGATTAATTTGCCAACCAGCCACCTTCCTGCAATTTACACTTTCCTACTACACTCTGCATCATCCGTTCCCTTCTCATCCAACACATAACCCAAATATTAAACTCAGACCTTGCTCCAGCTGCTCAATATCTAAACATGACTTCACACTGAGACTGTCCTCACTCACAACGATAACCTTACTCTTATCTTACGTTTTTCAAACCCCCTCCTTTTACATACGCCTGCCAAATCTCCTACCAATCCTCTCAAACTCTGTCAGATTCGCCACACAGAACATAAATCATTCCGCATGGATAATAGGGTAGGGCAACCTCCACATCATCTCATTCTCCATCATTCTAGACACCATTTCCTGCCAGTCGCCCACCATCGAATTCTTTCCATAAAACCCCATCCAATATACAAATTGAAATAACCAGGAGACATAACAGCAACCCCTGTCTCACTCCCCTATTAATCCTAAACCAATCACCATTGACACCTTTTATTCTTAACACACGCCTCACTATCGTAATACATACTTTTGATTCCATTCGAAGCCTACCACCAACACATATATCACTAATACCATGCCATAACAAGCTTCCCTATTAATCTATCATACGCCTGTTGTAAATCCATAAAACCCTAAATATAATTATTTCTTCTTCTCCATCATTTTCTCCCTAAAATCATTTTTTTCAAATGTAAAGATTTGATCCACACATCCTCTACACTCCTAAACGCACCTTGTTCTTCACCAATCAGTCCCTCAGATACTCTCGACGCACTCTTTTCGACCAAATACAGTCATATACCTTCCCTACATACACTGTAATAAACACTTATTCCCTATATTTTACAGTTCCCCTTTTCTCCCTTACCCTTATTTATATGAGGGTACTATTACCGCTCTCCCCCAATCCCTTGGAACTATCCCTCCATAAACGCTTTATTACACAGACTTCAAATCCAATCGTAATCAAATATTTAACCATAGGTTTAATTATCATTTAACTAGTAAATTTCATCTATACATGCAGATTTACATTCTTCAACTTTCTCGCACTACACATATACCTCTCTTACTATATATCTATATATATATATATATATATATGATATATATATATATATTTATATATATATATATATATATATATATAATATATATATATATATATATATAGTAATATATATATATAATTAGAAATACAAATTTTATGCCATAATCAAAGCTTAATTTAATAATAAAAAAAAAAATGTTATTTAGAGATTAACTGGCTACGTTAACAATGTTTTCAGGAAAATGATTACCGAAACATTGTCAGCGATATTCTTTGTAAAGATAAAACCCTTAGTGGTTAATAAAAACTGCAGACAATAAAATTCGTTTTGTAATCAAAAGCTTCAAAATAAATAAAAATTATTGATTTCATTATTGAATACGGATGTTCAATAAAATTATTCTCATACGGAATAGGATAGATATTTCTTGCAAACTAAAGAGCATAAATTAAAACACTAGTGGTTGACTAAAAATAAGTAAATAAATACAATTGAATACATTTAATATTGTAATTAAAAGGTATAAGCGAAATAAAAGCCTCTATTGTACCAGGGATATTCCCTGTAAAGTAATGAGAATATTAAATCACTACTGGTCGGCTAAAAAGAGAGTATCTAATTCTTTTTGGATTCATTAATCTCCCTCCATTCGATTTTCTTGTTCAAGCCATCCGGGCGTTTCTCCCATAGTATTTCTCCTTTTTTTTTTTTTCTTTTTTTTTTTTGACACATCATCACACTGAAATAATTTTCTTTTTTTTTTATTTCGACTTGATTCATGTTCAAAGTTATTTATTTTTATTTATTTTCCTAATACTTTAATTTCGATGATAACTTAGCCAACTACCCCGCACCCTATTTGGTGCCTACACCTCCTCAGGGCGATGTAGAGAATATATATATATATATATATGTATCATTATATATATATATATATATATGATATATATATTATCTATTGTTTATATATATATTCTATATATAATATATTTATATATATATATATATATATATATATATAGGATATATAGATATATATTAAATATATATATATAATATTATATATATATATATATATATACCGTATATATATATATTCTGTGGTGTCACAGCCGAAACCGCTACTTTGGGGGGGGGGGTCTATATATCCTACTGGGCTGTAGGGAGTCGCCTGGCGAGGTAAGGAAGGTTTGAAAAACCCTAAAAAACTTTGTGAAAATGTAGACGGTAATTTTATCCAGGTTTTTGAGACTGTCTATGAAAGTGTTCACCTATTATATATCGATTATTACAAAATATATCGTTTATCCCCATCTACCAAACCAAAGTTCGTAGAAAGATGATTTAAAGGCAATCTGGGGGTAATGGACCATCAGAAATCGAATGAAACCTTCAGAAATGGTCTTTCAACCATTTGAAACCCTATAAATCCCTTCAAGGTAACCAGAGCCCCCATTTGGGGTTTATAGACCCCGAATTGAAGTTCGAAACGTTCGAAAGCGGTCTTCCAGACCTTAAAAACCTTCAAAATTTTCTTCCCGACCTCGAGAACCTCTAATTTTATTTTTTAAGCATCAAAAAGCACTAAATATTTGCATATAGTCGAACATTTGTTTCCTGCCGAAGGGTGCTACTAATACTACTGATAAATGTGGTAATAAACTTCCCCCTGAACATTCCTTAACTTTTCCATAAGGAAATATGATAAATTCCTTAATAACTTACCCATTCCTGAAGTTTTTTATAATCCCTTCTGTCCCAAACTTCCTGCAGGAAAACGTAGTCATAAGGGTCGCGAATCAAACTTTGAATTATTGCTTGAATTCTTTCGGTTTTATTTCTCGAAATTCCAAAAGGAATTCCCCTACAAAAAATAATAATAAAAAATAAAAACAATAAATTAAATATAAATCACTTAACTCAATTTCATTTTACATATTTTAAATATTACTGTTCTGTATATAAAAAAATATTATTGAAAATATTTTACAAAAATAAAATGTTTTACAGAGAAAGAATGAGTCGGTATGGAAAGACGTGTCGCAGGATCTCTCTTCAATGGAGTAAGTATGGGATTAGAGTTCAGAAGAACAGTGTCCGTTGTAATAGAGAATATAAGTATAGTGATGCAATAGTTCGCAGGGGAGAAAGGGATTGAAGAGAGAGTTAGTGAAAGAAGGATAGTTGATAATGTTTAAGACTTTAGAGTCCATTCTTTCAAAATGGGATATGTGAATGGAACCGCCTCAGATGCGTGACATGCTCTAAACAGGTGTGAACGACGCTCTGGTAAAGAGCAAGCAATTGCGGCTATGTGAAGAAATTCTGAAGGAGTGTCAGTTCCTCTCTCTCTCTCTTTCTTCCAAGAAAGACCAAGAGAAACAGAAGCCCCAGGAATATTAAGGACAGATGAAGGTTTATGTTGTGTTTTCAAAGATGTTTTAATTGTTGAAAGATTATGTTCAGTAAATAGATGAGGAAAATGAGTTTCTGTGTCAATGAAAACAAACTTATTTTCTCAGCGTCATTTAGCAATAAGAACCATCAAAGGGTAGCTGACACCACACTGCCATCAACTACTTGTGCAATTGAAAGGTCGGTTAGTACCTTACGACATTGTTAAAACGTGGCTAAGGTCCACTATTTCCAACGAAAGATTAAATGGGCTATGTTAACTAGGCATTTCTGGGGAAACGTTTCACGTCAAAAACATACCTTGATAGAAATAATTATAACTGGATTTTAAAGAAAGAAAAATAGAAATATTAATCTTCCTTTATTTTCAATGCTAAAATAGAGGAAACACTCGTTAATTAATGCCTAGGAAATCCTTTCTTTTGATGGTCAAGGTTTAAATCAATATTTTCAAGAATTATGAAAATTTATTAATATTTTTGTTATAAAAATTATCATTTTTTATTATTCAAACCTTTGAAAACACCGTACTTATTAAAAGAATAATATAATTATATATTATAATATAATATATATTAATATACTAATATCATATACTATATATTTATATCATATATATATATGATATAATATATATATTTATATGATATATAGATACTAATAAAGATTTAGATATATAAATGTAATATATATATATATATATATATATATATATATATATATTATAATCACATTGTATATATTATTTATTAAATAAAAACTTTATACTTATATATAAATATTATAAATATATATATAATACATTTATTATATATCTATATATATATATTATATATATATATAATATATATATATATATATATATATATACTTATATACTATATAAAATTTAAGCCCCCTAAATTTAACCCCACCTTATCCCCATGCTATATATATATATATATAAAATCCTTTGTAATTGTTTTTATAAATTATTTTTCTTTTTCAAATGAAATATTAACAAATTTTTTACTTAAAAGACTCTGTCTAGGCTAGGTTTTATTGGGGGTAAGCAAAATAAATCTATGTAGGTCTCCGTGTGTGGGGAATGGCGATCGATTCTTGGTTAGTTTAGGTAGGGGGCCAACCACGATCCCATCCCAGGTTAGGTCCAATACTTCTTCGCGCTTAGGTCTTAGGCTTACGGATAGGTTGGGTTAGGTAGACACCGATGTGATTTATATATTATATATATATAATATATATATATATAAATATATATATATATATATATATATTATAATATATTATATATATTTAATAATTATCTTATATATATACTAAAGCCACTCAAGCCACCTACTCGGCTTGCCACTTCAAATATATATATATATATTATATATATACTATATATATATATATATATAATATATAATATATAAAAACAAAAAAAACATATATATATAATAGATATATTATAATATATATATTATATATAATATATAATGACGATAGCGTAAAATCCGCAACTTGTGACGTAACATGATAAAACGCTGAACCCACGAAGCACTGTTTTAGATTATGACGTCAACGTCCTTCAGGTATAACACATACGAACAACTTACGTTTGAAAGTAATCTTCCCTATTATTTTGACATATATATAACCAGTAATTTATATATATATATATATATATATATATATAATATATATTAAATTTATATATAATAATATATAAATATATAATATATATATATGATACCATATATATACTAATATATATATTTAATATATATATATAATTATATATATAATTATATATAATATTATATATATATATATATTATATATATAGTATAAGTACTAATGCGATAGCTAACTCTTTAAAGTTAACTTAAAATGGGAAAGCGAACTGGAGCTAATTCTTGTGAAAAAATGGAACCCGTTGTTTTATGTACCTCAGCTGATGGTTCCCAATTATAGTCCGAGAAAAAGAAACATCAAGCAATATTAAGGGCAAGAATGAAGGTTTGGGTTATGTGTTATATGCCCCAACAAGAAATATTTCTCAGAAAGGATCAGAGTCATCTTGTCCAAGGTAGGCCCTAGCCGTGAGCACTTGGTGTTCGTGGGACATTATTTCAAAATGAAAAGAGTATAGAAGATACATGTGTTCAGCATTGGGCGTGGATTAAGGCTGAAGAAGTAATGAGAGACGAGAATGTCATTAATGAAAAGAAGAAAAAGAGTATGGGAACGACAAAATTCTGAACAACTACCACCATTTATATATTTAGAGGAAGAACGGTGACAGTTGAAGGAAAAGAATCAGTGACAAGGGAAAGAAAATCGCCAGTAGAACGTTCCAAACTAAGGCCATACTGGCGAGAAAGATATGATTTAAAGGATTGAGATGAGTTTTATAATCCACAAATCAGAAAAGTCCAAAACTAAACCCCTTATATGCAGGGTTGCGAAGCCGGAGACGAGGAACTGCAAGGTTTTGGGTGGGGCAAGAGCTGAAGTTGGAAATTTGGTTGAAGCGAAATTTTTGGGGTGTGAGCCGGAGTAGAGCAGACAAAAAAGGAGTGGCTCCCTTCTTCTTCAGTCACAAATATCCTTACCTTGCTGGAAAGAAAATTTAAGCAGAGGTCTTGATTGTTGGAAAATTTTATAGAGATTTGAAGTATCTAATTAATGCTTTCGAAAGTAAAGGAGGGATTTTAGCAAATGACAAAAAAATTCCATGGAAAGAATAACTGAAAACAGGATATTTTTTCGACAACATCTCATGTTGATTGTCACAATTCAAAATGTCCTGAAGAACTCAAGGTCTGATACTTAAAACTAAGAATTCTCTTTGGTGATCTGAGACTTAAAATGAATTATGCCACGAATCAGAGAGGTAATCTTGACTCAGGTCAGATAAGTCATGACATTCAGAATCTTTCATCGTACAGTAGTACTTGTCAGACAAAAGTGAAGAACCCAAATTTGATAGAGAATGGAACCAATTAGAGCACGCAGAAAAACGATTGAAAAAGACAACCAAAATTCCTCTAGAAAAATTTAAATTAGAATTCCATAATTCATTAGATCCACCGAAAATCATATATAACTGTTACGAAGATAATTATTCCTTAATATGCAAAGAATTGCAGTTACAGCAAAACGCTTATACTCAGTCACGTGTTGAGGCTATTTCTCGGATTTTAAAATATAGAAATCGGATCTAAGAACGTCGTTAAAAGAAGATTTTATTGCAACAGTTTTATTTTAAGAAAAAGCTGTTTGGTCATATAATGTATTACATTGTGTCAGGCAGCTTGTAAGTGATAATGAACAATTATTCATTTTAAAAATTTAGGAAAGAAATAAAATTATAAAAAAAAATTAAAAATTTGAATTTCTTAAAATATTCCAAAAAATTTTTTTATGGTAAGTTTAAAATAAAGATGTACGATCGACAAAATTTCTTTTTTTATATTCTTTCTTTTCTATTTTATATGAGAATTTTATATTATATATATTATATATATATATTATATATATATATAATAGTATATATATATTATATATAATATAATATATAATATATCTATATACATATATATATAATATATAATATATATATTATATATATATATATATAATGATATATATATATATATATATATATTATATTTATGATATATAATATATATTATATATATAATTATATTTATTAATATATATATATATATATTATATTATTTATATTAAGAGGTTCGCACCTAACTTGGCATGCCCTAGCTAGGAGGGGAGATTTAGTTACATATATGAATATTTTTAATAAAAGGCGCTGCCTTGCAACAAAACTATATCACGTCGCTAACAAACCGAAGCAAAAAATACTTTCCATAAATGGCCATTAGGAGCATTGATAGCTGTAAAGTTCATGACAGTTAAAATCCTTTCCTTAACCATTTACTTTTCAGATTTCTGCATCTGCACTCACCAAGGTTAAAGAAAACACCTCCGCCTCATACTACTCAGTATCTATAGCTATTTTGTGATCTCACCACAAACACCTCCATAATAAACATCCATGCCACTGATCAACCCAATAAGTATCTCCTCTACCAGAAACGCATACCAATTCACCACCAGAAATTTCTCCTACAGGAACAACTTTCT
Organism: Trachelipus rathkii; assembly: GCA_015478945.1. Taxonomy (NCBI): domain Eukaryota; kingdom Metazoa; phylum Arthropoda; class Malacostraca; order Isopoda; family Trachelipodidae; genus Trachelipus; species Trachelipus rathkii. Next base: position 25,867 of record JABUQX010129962.1, read on the forward strand.
CAAACTTTCAACAACAGTATCGACTTATTAGTATAC
>JABUQX010129963.1:0-2500 GCA_015478945.1 Trachelipus rathkii
TATATATATATATACATATATATATATATATATATTATATATATATATATATATATATATATATATATATATATATATATATATATATATATATATATATATATATATATATATATATATATATATATTACAGCTGTCACCACCACTCACGGGCAGAGCCCTATTCAGGAGGGGTGTTGCACGCCAAAATTTCATCCGCTAGCGCAAATTACGCAGATGAGCACAGACGCAGGCTTTAAAGTGAGGGAGATTAAATTCAGCAGGAAACACAGAAGATGGAAGAGAATTCCACAGAACAGAGGTGGCAGGAAAGAAGGAAGCACCGCAGCGAACTAGCCTGGAGTTACCAATATCTACACAAAACTCGTGCGCAGACACAGCACCCCTTGTGCTACGAGGGCGTCGTAAAGGTGGTGGTACGCGAGTGGTAAGTTCCCTCGAACACCTGCCGCTGCGGTACCTATAGAAAAGAGATAAAGTACCAACATCGCGCCGCAAAGATAGAGGGTCAAGTGAACTGGAAAGTACAGAACAGTTTATAAGCCTTTTGGCTTTTGACTCGACCCTGTCCAAAAGCCGGGTGAAACCAGAGCCCCCCCAGATATGAGAACAGTACTCCATACAAGGGCGGATGAGACCCTTGTATAGCTGGAGTAACTGAGAAGAGGAAAAAAAGTCTCGCAGTCTAAACAGAACTCCCAGTTTCTTTGAGGCCGCCCTAGCAACCGTTGTGATGTGAGGTTTCCAAGACATTTTTTTTGTTTATGTTAAGGCCAAGGATGTTTATATTGTCAACAGGAGAGACGAGAGAACCGTCGAAAGATATAGGAAAGTTAGAAGGTGTCTTAGAGAGGGAGATTTGTAGAAGTTGAGTTTTTAAAGAATTGAATTTCACAAGGTTGAGACGACCCCAATCGGAAATTCTATCCAGATCAGCGAGAATAGAATCGGAAAGGTTAAGACGAGAGGCAATTCTAGAAGTAAAAGAAGGAGCAGAATTGAAATGAGTTGAAGAGTGAAGGGTCGAGTCATCGGCATATGAGTGGATAGAGTTAGATGTGCAGGTGAGAAGATCATTAATGAAAAGTAAGAATAAAGTAGGAGATAAGACAGAACCCTGAGGAACACCACTATTGACAGAAAAAGAAGAAGTCGCTCCATCAACCACAGCCGATATTGAGCGACTTGAAAGAAAGCTAGACATAAGTAAGCAAAGAGAAGGAGGAAACCCAAAGGAGGGGAGCTTGGAGAGCAGTGACGCATGCCATACCCGGTCAAATGCTTTGGATATGTCAAGCGCCACCACGCAAGTCTCCCCGTAGTTCCTAAGAGCGGAAAACCATAAATCGGTTAAATAGGAAAGTATATCGCCAGTAGACCTTGAACGCCGAAAGCCGTACTGGCGATCGGAAAGAAGAGAATGAGATTCCAGATGGTCTAAGAAGTGAGAGTTAAGAAGGGTTTCAAAGATCTTAGATAGAATACAAGTGAGAGCTATAGGGCGATAGTTAGAAGGATCAGAGCGGCTTCCTTTTTTCGGAATGGTTGGACATGTGCGTGCTTCCAACACTGAGGGAAAGTGCTAGTATTGAGACATAGAGAATATAGTTGAACGAGGGGCGGGGTCAGCACGTAAGCACATTCCCTCAAAACTCGGGGAGGAATGCCATCCGGGCCACCCGCCTTCCTAACGTTCATAGATCTCAGGAGCCCATGCACCCGATCAAATGTAATCTCAGGCAAAGGCATAGGACACCTGAGAAGAGAAGGAGGAGGAAGAGGAATGCCAGAATCGTCCAGGGTTGAGTTAGAGGAAAATAGGAGGCCGAAGAGATTGGCCTTTTCAGTTGGAGAGTTAGCAACAGAGCCATCAGATCGAATAAGAGGAGGAAAGGATGATTTACAGAAGTTGTTAGAGATGTTTTTGGCAAGAGGCCAGAAAGATTTGTCAGTAGGAGAACCAAGGAGGTTAGCGCACTTTCGTTTGATGAAAGCCCGCTTTGCTCGTCGAAGAGTATCCCTGCAACGATTTATATATATATATATATATATATATATATATATATATATATATATATATATATATATATATATATATATATATATATATATATATATATATATATATATATATATATATATATATATATATATACATTGTGTCTAGGTACATGTCTATATATATATATATATATATATATATATATATATATATAATATATATATATATATATATATATATATATATATATATATATATATATATATATATATATATATATATATATATACAGAAATCGAAATTCAAAATTACAATTATTCCCATAAACTCCCATGAGATAAAGATGCCAAATAATATTAATTATATATTCTTTCTCAAATCTCGACAGTAAACATCCGCGCAACATCCGCAGGGCAAAGCGCGGATGCGGATGCGGATGCGGATCTTTAAAAATGTGCGGATGCTCCGCGGATGCGGATGCGGATGCGGATGTTATGT
>JABUQX010129964.1:0-15000 GCA_015478945.1 Trachelipus rathkii
TATAAAAAACTTATAATATACATATAATAATAATCCAAATGCAATACAAACATATCTTGTAACCTAATATAATTATTATCTGAGATCTTATTACCTTCTGTAATACTATTGATTAAAATAATAGAGGATAAAAGTTGATTTCATATATTCACTTTGCAAATGGTCTATTTTAAAATTTCGGTTTTAAAAACTCGCAAAAAATAAATATAATAAAATTCAGTATAAAATCTTTTAGTATGAGTAATGATTCTCTTTCCATTTAAAGGAGTTTCAATAGGCTTCACACATGTTAGGAAGAAGGCATTAAATATAAATCTGGCCTAACTCATTCTAACTTTGTTTTACAATTATCTTACTAATTATATGACTCCTGATTAATTATAATTTTATTTCGTTCTTGATGTTAATAATGCTTAGCAATTTTATATTTCAACTTTTTTACAGAAGAAAAATCGACAGCTAATACTGAAAATTGGACTTTCTAATTTTTGTTTCAATTTTTTGGAGGCTTAAACTTCTAAGGTCTGATCATACTTTTTAATAATTGGGCAATAAGCACGATAGCTTCATGAAGCACATCAATTTGTCTTGTATCCATTTTCTTCAGACAATAAGTAAATTTAAGTTTCATGTTTTCTTGTAATTATATATTTTAAACTTTTTTTCTAATTAACTGAGCAATCAAAAGTAAATGTGCTAATTAAGTGAATTTTTTTGTCATCTAGAAATTTTGAGTGTACTCGCTAACATCAGAGAATAATTAATTATTAATCAATTAGTCACATATCAATGTGAGTTATATCATAATAATTCTCATTGGCCTCAAATATGGATTAAACTAACCATATATAGATTGTAAAATACAACTTTTTAATATCTCATAATATGGCTTTAAACTATTGAAATTGTGAAATAGGGGCACCACCACATAGTCCTCCATACCGCACGTTTGCCGCCCTTTTCTCAAGAAAAAGCGTTTTGTGTGTAGGGTTTTTTCTGTTTTCTGTTTGCTGGTAATTATTTTATTCTGTCTCACTACAGTATAGTACTGTAATTAAATTCGACCTAGACATTTGGAGGTGTTTTTGCAGCAGATTTCAGAAATCCTTTGCATCTAATAGGTGTTCTTAATTCATATATTTTCGCGTCTTTACCACTTTTTCGAGACATTAAATCTGGAGAGTACATGTTTAAGGAGGGAGCCTGCCATAGGATTCTGCTATATAATTTTTAATTGGTGGTAGACTTCTAGTTTACCAAAGGTAACCCCGCCTGCTTAATTTTCCTGAAGGTAACCTTACACACCTCCTTCAGTCTGTTTTTCTGATTTCACATTGGAGATGTGTGCGAATAACCTCTTAAAACGCGAACATAACCAAATGGCTAGCATTGTACAAATGGGACTATTAATTTTTTTTTTCGTTCAAATTTAAGTTTATTATTTTCTAATACGAAAAAAATAAAACTTTAAAATAAATATTTTCTTGAAATTATCATATTCACTTTCACTTAAACAGGCATCGGCAATGTGAACTCTTTTCAACACATATTTATATAGTACATATCAGTTCGAGGGACTAAAAATTTATATGTTTCGTTCTGGTAGGGACATTGGATATAGCTTTCCACTTCCCCTGTTGAGTTTAGTTTTTTATTATTTATTTTTATGTATTTTTTTTAAAATTTGCTATATGGGGTAACTAGGAGAGACTATACTTTTGTCAATAGGAGAGAGAGAGGACAACATCGATGACCGAGCTGCGGATTATGAGGGATGTCTTCTATGGCTCACACAGAGACTTCTAATAGAAGAATTTGTTAAAAGTCAGCTTTCATGACAGACCTGGTTCTCGAACTCGGTCTCTCGAATTTGAGTGATATCCCAATTGACGTTAGACTACTCTCGAGTGATAATACTTCGAAAAGGTTTCTATATAAATGGGCCAAGTAAAAATATAGACCACAACTAACTAAAGGGAGTTAAGTAAAGTAAGCATTAATACTAATGCCAAAAATAGATGACAGACGACTTAAAATTATATCATTCCATATACTTGTAACTCCCTAGAATTAATTACATCTGGAGATAATAGAGTATTTAACATATATATATAATAGAGATTTTTGAAGGAGCTTTTTTTATTTATTTTCGTTTCTAACTGAATTGTTATGCTTTTTTTGGTATCTTGGATAAAAGCTCTGGGAGATGTTAGGTACCGTCTCTCTACTTTTATTATTAATACCGAATCTATTCTACTTGAGGAATTATGAGGGCAATACCTATATATATAGAGCGTATGTACCTCATATACCTTCTTAATTACTGATGTTTTTGGATTTCAGAATGGCTGAGACTTTACGGGTGGGTGGGGTGGTTATTAGGTATAGTTACTGTGCAAATGGGGTAGGGGCAATGCGTTAGACTGTTTGTAAAGGAAATTAGCCCAGAAGAATTGTTCACAGCTCTTACAGTTCATTTATAATGCTGAAAATTTTCCGCCTCCGAGTTTATTCGATTCAGGTTTGAAAAATGTTTTCCTTGATTTCTAAATTTTCTTCTGGCTTCATTTATTAATATAAAATATGATTGCTGAAGTGTTTCAAAACTTCTTAATAGTTTTTCTTTGTGAAATCTTTTAGCCCTTAATATATAATATCAATGGTACCGGGTAGTCTTCAATATCTTCCTATTGTTTCTGAATGAAGTTCAAATTCTGCTACTTTTGCTTTTTACTTTTCTTTGTTTACTTTAGCAAAATGTTGAACAGTTCCTTGTCTCTCAAAGCCCTGTTTGGGCGGTTTTGAAGATATCATTCAATTATAACTATTTTTTACTTATATATCTATTGGCTTCACAGTTCAAATAGCCTTATTCCTATTTGCAGAGTACCGTTATGTTGCCCACCTTACCTATTCTGAATTTCCTCGAGAGCCTTGGAAATCGTCAAGGTAATTTTTCTTGTTTTGCAATCATATTTGCTTTTCTTCTTTTTCTCTTGAAAATATTTGTAAACCGATTTCCTGTCAATTTAGGTTGAGCTTGCCAATAGTATTATGGTAAATGAAATTTTCTGGGATGAAGTTTTTGACTCCTTCCATTTTAGTTTTTTTCATTATTATTATTATTTTTTTTTCTTAATATTTTAAACACAAATAATAACAATATACATATACTATAATATTATAATATATATTATATAATGTGTATATAGCTTAATATATATAATATATATATATGGCGTTTTATTGTATTATATAATGGTGTTATAATGTGAAGTGCTTATCATTACTATTGAAGGAATGTGGTCATGCTATGTAGTTATATATATTATTTATATATATAATAAATTACTAATAGGTATTATATTATAAAATGTATATATATAAGTATAGAGAGTATATATATATATAGGCGTAAGCGGAGTATTTTAATTAGATGATTTTGTCATTATTTAGAATATTTAGTTATGTCAAAAACATATTTATGACAAAAATTTGACCTTGTGTGAGGGAATACATTACTGCGTGCGAAAGATGCCTCGACGACAATAGCTCACCACAGCACACAGCATACACACACACATGATGGCCGACAATGACACCATACTTATCGAGAGAAATTCGTATAAGGATTCGCACACAGCACACATTACACACACTGTTATAGGTCAGAGTAATTAATTATGTCCTAGTTATATAATATATAATATACCGTATATACTATTATGAATAATAATATTATGTAAATATTATATTAATATATATACTTAAATTGTAGTCGTTTATTTTATATTGGTATATAATGTACGGAGGTAATATAGAGTAAATATATATATATAATATATATATATATATATAGTATTTACTCGTTATATACTATATAATATGTTATTTTATGTATTAATAAAATATTTGTATAGTTATAATATATTTATATATATATAGTATGGTAATTGTGGAGAATTCAAGGAATATTATCTAGATTGTTCATAGTATATATATATAATGTACATATATAAAATATGTAAATACTATATATAATATAATAATTTACGTTATATATAAAAGGTATATATATATATATATATATATTATTAGTATATATATATATATACAACGAGTTAAGCAGTCAGAAAGATTTTTGAGGATCTTCAACTCCTTGTTTTTTGTATTTTTCTCAATTTTCGATGCAAACTTTGGCTTGAGGTCCCCTTTTGTTTGAGAGAGGAGGGGCATGGGAGGTATTAGTGTACCAGGACAATTAAGATTTAGAAAAGGAGAAAACTTGCCTCAGGATTAGCACCTGAAATGTAATGTAAAACATCATTTTCTCACGTAGAATGTAAGGTTATCGTCCCTTATCCTATGGGTTTCTCTTATGGGCGCCAAAATTGGCATACATTGGTGCCCCGAGCTAACAAAAGGTCCACTGTTAAATTGACACATTAAATTGAGGACGAGCGGATAAAAAACTTAATAAAGGTCGTCTAGAGCATGTGACCCACGTAACTAAATGGACTGAGCATAGATTTAAATTGTTTGAGAGTATATCCTCTAGATAATACTATCAATTAGACGAGAAGTATGATATCTACAGATTTGGGTCATTAACTTTTGGTTTAACGATGACGTTTTGTTCACGCAGTTGAGTAAATAAATACTTTGCACAATTCTTCGAAAAACAATTTACTAAAGTCGTTAAACATCATTTGGATATTTACAAAGCTCGATTTGTAATGTACCACCCTAAGAATAAAACAACATGGTTGAGTTTCAACTACTATTTAAATATAGTTTTAAAATCTTGAAAAGAGTTTTTCCTTTTCATTAGTCTTTCTAAAAACGATTTTTTATTTTTAAATTCCCCTGCGAGATGCTGATCATGGAACAGTCTGATTATTTTTTACAAATTGATAAAGGCCTTGGAACTTTCTATTTAAATAGGCTCTGACTATTATTTGACAAAGAAACTAATCGAGTGCCTTCGTGATACATCAAGACATTTCAACTGTTGAAAGAGAGAATAAGTACTAAGGGCTTTAAGAGAGTTCATCTCACATATAGAAGACTCATAACAAAATGAAGTCACATACAGAGTAAAGAGCTTAATAAATTTGAAAAATAACATAAACTCGTAACTACTCTGAGATGAGTCACGTATTTCCTATGTGGGAGGCGTCCACTCCCGCTGGGTATCCTGTACGGTTCTGCTAAGCGTCCTGATAAAAATTGCTAAAAGACCAGAACTCTTTCGATAATCGTCCACATATTACGCAGCTATTATCTAACTCCCACAAACTTATTAACCGTTATAGCAAAGTTTCAAAGTCCACTCTATCCACTTTCCTAATAGGGCGCTCAAATTTTCCCTATTAGCGAGCCTGATGTACGAAAGACTTCTTTATCGATGTTTAAACTAGGCTATTTTCCATCTAGGAGAGTAAAGGCTCACGTCTTTCAAATGAGGAGTTTTTGATATTGTGACGTCATATCTACTCTAATATTTGGCCACCGAGCCTGATGATGTCTTAAATCTTTATATGCGAGAGGATAACTGATGGTAGTCTACAGTAGTTTTATATACTATACAATATAATCTTAAATAGCTACTATATATACAACACTATTATATACTATCCTATATATTTCGTAACCTATATATATATATATATACATACCTATATATATATAATATATATATTATATAGTAGTAATTATAGGTAGTTGTTATCACTATATATGTAATACTATATATATATATATAATATATAGAGTAATACTAATATATAATAATATATATATTTTAATAACTATATTGTCTAAAATTACTATCCCTGTAGCTCCTACTAATATATATAGTATTATATAATAATATATATATGGCCGAACCGCGAACCTCTAAAAAAAGAAAGCAACTAAGGTGAAGTAAAGAAATTCTGAAGGACACCATTCTTCAGATGAGCTTATTTAAATTTGAGAAATAATTGATCCTTTCAATTATAGGATCACTGAGGAAAGAAAACACAAAAGAATTTTTAAGGACATTGATCGAAAGGTTCGAGTTATGTGTTTGTGGAAGGATAAAATGTTATATGGTAGTTGTTATTGAAGATTTATATCTATGGTATAAGGTGAATTTTAGAGTTTCTGAAAGAATTTAAAAAATCAACTACTGTTTCTAAATAGTCCTATATTTTTAATATCGAGAATAGGAAAGGGATTAGTTGCTCCAAAGCCCTACCGTCCTATCGCTCGAGCCATTTTCAATTACTTAGTTAATTAATCACAAAATTGTTAAATATATTGTATGTAATAAAGTGTGTGGATATGTCTGTTATGCTTTTGTAGAGATATATGTTGTTATTATGTATACTTATATCTAAGAGGTCATAATAAAAAAGTAGAGATGAATTGGGGATAGGGCAGAACCTCTGAGGAACAACCACTGTTAGTAGCATTTAAGAATGAACCTGGATGGTCGTGTACACAATGTTTGCTATATTTGGTAGATCGGCCAAGTATAGGAGTCAGAGAGAAGTCGTATTGCAATTGAATAGATACCGAAGGAGGAAAGTTTATGTTGAACCAAAGGTCTTTGGAGTACCATGACTCTATGCTGAAGAATTTCGATATGGTGTCCATGCTACACGTTCTTATTATTGCGCTAAGGCATAGAAGTTAAACGAAAATGCCTGATCTCAACTCCTCTCTCCCGTTTTCTACTTCTTCCTCTACATCAAATCACTCTCTTTGTCTCTCTCACTTCTCTTTCTCTCTGCCGAACTGTTCCATCCTCACTCTCTCCGTCTCTTTCGCTTCTTTTTTCTCTCTTTCTCTCTTCTTCTCTTTTCTCTCTCTCTTTCAACTTTGGCGAATCAAAGATAAGATTTGAAGAATTGAGATGTTTCCAAATCTTACTGTTGAGAATAGATTCGAAAACTTGAGAAAGAACTGAAGCTAAAGCGATAGGACGATAGTTTGAGGGTTGAAAGAGGTTTCCTTTTTTTTCGGCACACGCTGAATGAGCATAGCATGCACGTTCCCTTGAGGAAGAAAAAGTTGAAGTAGAGAGACAGAGACGAAATAGTTTACCAACGCAGGGTGCAAGCTTGGAAGCACCAGTTTTGAGAACTACAATAGGAATACCATCAAGACCGTATGCCTTCGTAATGATAAGCTCAGAGAGAGAGAGAAAGAGAGAGAGAGAGAGAGAGAGAGAGAGAGAGAGAGAGAGAGAGAGGAGAGAGAGAGAGAGAGAGCAGAAATAATGTCTTTAGAAGAAATTACAATGGTAGTCATTAATGAGCTGAAGATAGTGGAGAAGAAGAAATGGCACCGGAATCGTCTAAGGTGGAATTAAAGGGAATTATTTGAGAGAAGGTTTCAGCTTTAGTGGAAGATAAAAGGGTATTTGTCCCATCGGAAGATAATACAGGAGGGAAAGAGGAAGAAACAAGAGGAGGGAAAGTGGAGGGAATGAGGAAGAAACAAAAGTAGTTAATATGGACGGGAAGATGAGGAACCAGAAAGATTATTGCATTTTATACGGAGAAGAGTTTGCATAATTCCGGGATGAAATATAAGTTGTGTGAGTTTCTGGAATTTGAAGATATTAATTTCTGAGGGTAGTGAGTCTGTGGCGAATAGCTCGAGAACGAGCAGAGTTAAACCTAGGTTTGGTAGGTTTAGTTGAAGGAAAAGGATATGGAATGTACTCCTCCATGCCAGAGAGAATCATCTCGGCAATACACTCAGCACACTCCGAGGGACCCCCTCTCCCCTTAGCAGTGGTCATTCCATGGGAAATCAAAGACGTACGACCGCAAGTCCGACCAATGAACAGCACAGAAGTGCCAGAAACGTTTCCTCGACGTAGCTGGAGTCTTTCCTGCGGAAGACTAAAAGAGAGAACAAAAATACAAATATAAGAAAGTTATCAGAGGAGCTAAAAGGAGAAAAGCGTTTAACATAATAAGGAAAATTATTAGAGGTTAAGAAAAGGCCTAGAATATTGGGATCATCTCCAAGATGAGTAAGGAGCTGCAACAACTGATCGAGGTCATTCTGGATAGAGAAGTGATATGTCAAGTTCACCAGCTGTATCTTGAGAATTAGAGAATAGTCAATGGCGGTGGTGAACGTTGAAATCACCAAGAATGGTGATTTCAGAGAAAGGTGAGGAAGTGAGAATGTGTTCTAATTTTGAGTTTAAGTGGTCGAAGAATTATTTAGGATTGTCAGTTGAGTTAGGTGTGATAGATATGCGGAACAGATTATTTTCGATTAAGAATAAGAGATGGGGTTTGGAGGAGGAGAAGAAGTAACATTTAGCAAAATGGAAGTTAGATTTAAAAAAGCGAAGGTTTCAAAAATTTAGGAAGAAAGGTGATCGTGCAACAGAACAAGCCGTCAATTTCATGACGCACCAACTCCAACCCCATCACCGGAGACCGTCAATTTTATGACAACACCAACTCAAACCCCACCACCAGAAGTCGTCAACTTCATGACGACACCTACCCCAACCACCGGAGGCTATCAATTTTATGACGACACTAACCCCAACCCCACCATCGGAGGCCGTCAATTTCTTGCTAACACCAACCCAAACCCCACCACTTGAGGCCATCAATTTCATGACGACACCAACCACAACCCCACCACCGGAGTCCATCAAATTCACGACGACACCATCTCTAACCCCACCCCCGGAGGTCGTCAGTTTCACGACGACACCAACCCCAACCCCAACAAAAGCGAAGGTTTCAAAAATTTAGGAAGAAAGGTGATCGTGCAACAGAACAAGCCGTCAATTTCATGACGGCACCAACCCTAACTCCACATCACCGGAGAACGGTCAATTTATAGACAACACCAACCCAACCCCACACCAGAAGTCGTCAACTTCATGACGAACACCAACGCAACCACCGGAGGCCTATCATTTTATGACGAACATAACCACCACGCCCACATCGGAGGCCGTCAATTTCTGCTAACAACCAACCCAAACCCCCACTTGAGGCCACTCAATTTTCAATGACGACAACCACCACAACCACCACCGGAGTCTCAAAATTTCACGACGACCAACCATATCTAACCCCACCCCTGAGTGGTCCAGTTTCACGACAACCACCCCAACCCAACCCCAACCCATCACCGGAGGCCGTCAATTTCATGACGGCACAACCCTAACTCCACCACCGGAGGCCGTCAATTTCATGACGACACCAACCCCAACCCCACCAACGGAGGCCGTCAATTTCATGACGACACCAACCCAACCCACCACCGGAGGCCGTCAATTTCATGACGTCACAACCCCCAACACCGGAGGCTGTCAACTCCTAAGTGATGATGGGAGAGGACTGAATGGGTGACTATATTTGGAAGATGCCACTCTAAGCTCCTCCGAGGACAATCGTGTAGTTGCCATTTCTATTTCTTTTACACGAAAAATTTTGTATGTAATAGTGTTTTATGGTGTGTGTGATAAAGGAGAGCCTAACCCAGTGTAAGTATAATGTGGATGAGAGAAAGAGGGGCAAACCTTTGGGCACTGAATTGCCATGGGATGTACCCTAACACTTCATAAATACCCAATGGGGGTAATCTCGTCATTTCGGGAGCTGTACTTCCCTCCCCCGTGAATATATATATAATATAATATTATATATATATATTATAATACTATATATTTTATATTTATATATATATATATATATATATATATTATATATATATATTAATATATATACTATAGTATATATCTATATTATATTATATATATATATATATATATATATACATATATATATATATATCTTATATATATATATATATAGTATATATATATTATATACTTATATATATATATAATAACTCATCATATCCTACTATACAATACTATAAATAAATATATATAATAAAATAAATAATAAAGAAATATAAAAAAATAAAATATAATGTATATATATATATATTAATATATATATATATATATATATATATATAGTATATTATATATAGAGAGAGAGAGAGAGAGGAGAGAGAGAGAGAGAGAGAGAGCAAAGTAGTAAAAGTTACTGGAGTCGCCATGAATATATATATAAATAATATATATATATATATATATATATAATATATTATATCATAAAAAAAAAAAAACAATACCACAATAAAAAATACTACAACAAATATACTCAACATATAAAAGTATAAGAATACAAAACATATAAAAATATATATATAATATATATAATATATATATATATTGGATGTACCCGGACCAGGTTCCGGCGGAACCTCGATTTTTTGGCAGTTCCCGGTTCCGGCGGACTAGCTTGTATACAAAAACTGACCAACCAACAACAAGAGACAAACACAACATTAAACCAGAATTCTACTCTTTTTCAAATGTTTCTCTTAATAAAAATTCAGTATTGATTTGTACATTTACAGTTATGATTATTAGCATAAAAATAATATTGAAAATTGATATAACAGAACGTCCTCGTAGAATGCGGGGTAGGTTTCCTGACTCCCGCGTTATACGGCGATATTTCCACTTATATATTAAACCCTGAAAATCATCAATTTTAAAATTTTTCCTTTGTATACAGGTGAATAAAAATGCAGCAGTTTTTTTTATCTTAATAATAATGAATAATTTTGCAGATAAAATGTTATTTACAGAACAGGTATATAAACATATTTTATTGACTATTTAATTAGTATATTTATTACATTACAGTACAGTACAGTATCTACATATCTTAAAATGAGCAAATGTTTTTTAGTTTTTTTATATATAGAAAAAATATATTGTGCAAACCTTTAAAAAATTTGAGAGATAAAATTGTTACTTTTTATATATTTAATTAAATAGCCTGAGGACTTTAATATAAAATTTTTAAGTTTAGCTAATTGAGCACAAAAATAGTTTTTCAAATTGTAAATGAAGTTGAAGGTGTACGAGATGATGGGCAATCCAGAATCTGTAGGGTTGTATTGGCTGCTTTTTTGAGAAATACAGTTATCTGTAATTGACGCTTTTGCCTTTTTAGCTCACCAAATATTTCTTTTTTTCTTTTATTCATTTATCTTAACATAGTATTATTATTTTACTTTTAAATTTTTTTGCATTTTTAATTTTTAATTTTTATCTTTTTAAAATATGAATTACAGAATTTTAATTTTATTTTTGTAAATATTTGTAATTTTAATTTTTCTTTTCTATCTTTTTCCAACCGCGGTATAGCAAGATCGCGTTCTATAAGACCGCGTTCTAGAGAGACGACTGTATGTGAACAAATATCATGATAAAATTACCTCGACTCTATACTTTCGAAACTTTAAATATGAAACAATATTTTCACACTCAACGGGTAGCTTTAATACGACTAGAAGCGGGGTTGGGGATTTTTTTGGATTTTTTTGAGGTTTTTTTTTTTTTTTTTTTTTTTTTTTTAAAGACACAATTGCTTTTTTTAATTATTATTTTTTATAAAAATTAGTTAATACTAATAATTTATTACCTTATTAATAATAAGTTTAGTAAATATATTTTTAGTTTATTAAGTTATTTAAATTATATATATACTAGTATATATATAATATTATATATATATATATTATATTAATATATATATATATATATAATATATATTATTTATTATATATATATATTTATATATATATATATATATATATATATATAATGAATATTATTTATTTATTATGATATTATATTATATATTATTATATATATATAATATATATATATATATATATTATATATATATAATTATATATTATATATTATATATAGTTTTTTTTTTATATACTGTATAATATCTGAGTACTCTAATTTTTATATATACTATATATATTATATATATATATATATATATAATATATAAATATATATATTATATTATATATATATATATATATATATTATATATATAATATATATATATTATAATATATATGAATATATATATAATATAATATTATATTATATATATATTATATATATAATATATAATATAAAAAATAAATAAAAAATATATATCTATATATATATATATATATATATACCATATACTATATATCACACACACAGAGAGTTTTTTTTATCTTCTTTCTAATATCTGAGATTCTAATTTTATTTTTTAATTTAATTAAAATGACTTGAAACAACATGATGAATTGTACTTTATTATGTAGATGAAATACTTATCATTATTAGGTAATAGTAGATTAATTATTAATTTAGAAAAAACCAAGTGGCCTAAAAAATAAAAAATTAAAAAACATCATGATATTTTAATAAAAAATAAGAAGGGTAAAAAAACAATCGATTTAAATATTTGATCTTTTTGTGCCAATCCTGCTCTAGAATCTAGCTGGGCGTAAATTAAATTTGTACGGGTATTATTATTATTATTATTATTCAAATTAAATTAAAAAAATTAATTTTTAAATGTTTTTACATTATTTTTTTATTATTATATTTTTTTTATTATTAATTTTATTATTATTATATTATTATTATTAATTATTATAATTATTATATTAATAAACTTATTATTAAAAGACATTAACTTTAAAGTAGAATTACAAGAAAAAATATAAATTAAAGTGTTTAAACAAAAAAATTTTTTTTTTTTTTTTTTTTTTTTTTTTTTTTTTTTTTTTTTTTTTTAAAAATTTTATATAAATGGATTCCTTAATTTCTTACTAAATGAAGTTATTTGAATTTTGAAATGTTGTTTGTGGTTGTAGAAAATAAGTTGCTCTCCATGTTGTGGAGTTAAACGTCATTCATCTCTTATCACGTTACCCGCTTCTGAAAAAGCTTTTTAAAAACTTTTGAAGACCCACATGGAACTTTAATAAACGTTGCGTTTCCAGAAGCCCGACTGCACCGGGCGGGCACACAGGCGCACATTCATCGTTTCCAGAGCCCGTTTGCGCACTTCAGTCACGTAAACGTCACAGTCAGGCGCCCGTTGTTTAATCCTCGATTTCGGGAATTAATAAACGGGCGGGCTGCTGAAGGATACATCAGCAACAAACAATTTTTTCACCAAAACATGTGTCGGACAATGGCTCGCCAAATTTTTTAATATTGTCAGTATTAACTTTTTTTAAGGATACTAATCAGATCGTATCATTTCTAAAATAGAACATATAAGTACACGAGTCCATGGGCGTAGGCAGGATTTCATTTAGGGGGTGGAAAAGGTTGAGTGATATATATATATATATATATATATATATATATATATATATATATATATATATTATATATATATATATATATATATGTATATATATATATATTATATATAATATATATATATATATATATAAATTATATCATATTATATATATATATTATATATATATAATATATATATTAATAATACGTTTGTAATTAATAATTACTACTTATTATCTATCGATTTGTGTATCTTTTCAGTTCTTTCCGCTAAAAACCTTAAAAGCTCGTCTGGCAAAAATATAGGTTCCATTTTTTTATCCGCCAAGATTTAGGGGGGAAAAGTGCCCCCCCTCTGTATACGCCATGATAAGAGTAATTGTTTACAAATTGTCCAGCTGATCCGAACGGCTCGCTCGGCGTTTCCAGGTACTCAAATTTCCTGTTCTCTGATTGGTTAATGTAATTTTTTTCAATTCGAAGCGTTTTCGGAGTCGATTTTGCACACGGGATGCACTCGGGCTTCTGGACTACGCGAGCTATAGTATAATCCTTTTTTACTTAATAAATTATTTGATCCGCTTATCCAAATTTTGGCCTACAGAACTAAGAGCTCACAATATGGATATGACAAGATGCTAGTCTTCTAGAGAGACTCCACTTGTTAATCAAACAAGTTTTAAGTAGAAAATAGCTGCGTTCCCAGAGCACGAGTGCAGCCCGTGTGCAAAATCGTCTCGGGAAAAGCTTCGAATTGAAAAAAATTACATTAACAATCAGAGAACAGGAAATTTTAGTACCTGGAAACGGCCGAGCGCGCCCGTCGGATCAGCTGGCAATTGTAAACAATACTTTTATACTTATATGTATCTATTTTATGAAATGATACAATATATTAGTATCCTTAATATAAAAGTTAACTAAAATATTAAAAAATTTTGGCAGCCATTTCGACCACATGTTTTGTAAAAAGATTTGTTTTTGTAAACAAAGTTATTTTCCCCGCAAGCCCGCCGTTTATTATTCTCGAAATCGAAGATTAACCAACGGGCGCATGACTGTGAAAGTTTACGTGCGTAGAAGCGCTTCTCGGGCTCTGGAACCGTACGCTTGCGCACGAGTGACCTGTTGCGCCGCCCGGGCTGCCGGTGCCTTGCAGGCAGGCGCCGCGCATGCAAGGTAGCTGAAGTCGAAAAGTTTCGGTTCCGGCCGGAACATTTTCAAGGTTCCGGAAAGTTCCGGTTCCAGCCGGAAAAAAAAATTCTGGTTCCGGTACATCCCTAATATATATATATATATATATATATATATATATATATATATATATATATTATATATTTATAATAATATTATATTATTATATTTATATATATATATATATATATATATATATATATATATACATATTTATATATATATATATATTATATATATATATATATATATATATATATATATATATATATAATGTCTCATCTGATTGGCAAATGTCAAATGTCTACCAAATTTCATTAGTTTAGGATAATCAGAAACTAGAGATCGAATTGAAGCTAGTACCAAATGGTCGACATGGAAAATATGCCAGTGATTAATGGTCGACATTTGTAAAAAAAAAAAAAAAAAAAAAAAAAAAAAATCTGGTTATTTAGAATTTTCTTTAACTAATCCACAAAACTTAATAACAACCTAACCCAACCTAAACAAACCCTACCCTAACCTAACCTAACAACCTACCCTAACCTAACCTACCTAAAACCAACCTAACTTAA
>JABUQX010129964.1:20000-25943 GCA_015478945.1 Trachelipus rathkii
TCATTGATGGAAATTTCGTCTAATACAATAATTTGAGATATATGAGAGGGTTTCGGTAATAATAATTCAATAATAATATAAATAATATAATAATATAATATAATATAATAATCAATATAATAATAATAATGTATATAATATAATAAATAATAATAAAATATATATAATATAATAATAATAATATAATATGTTTGAAGATATATCGTAGTCTTTTTTGAGGTGGGCTCGAATAATATAATATAAATAATAAAATATAATAATAATAATATATAATAATAATATAATAATATAATAATATAATAATATAATAATATAATATATATATATATATATATACTATTTATATATTATATATTATATATTATATATATTCTATATATATATATATATGTATATATCTAATATATTATTATAATATATATATATTATATTATATTGTATTATTACCTTATCTCCAAATTCAGACGCATGCGCATAGCAGATTACTGAAAAGTTTGCATATTATATGGCTATATTATAATATTATATTATTTATATTTATAGTATCTCGGCTTATATATATATATATTATATATTATTATATTTATATATATATATATTAAATATATATATATAGTATTATATATTATATAAATATATATATATATATATATATATATATATTTATTCTATAATATTATAGTATCTATATATCATTATATATATATATAAATATTATCAATAAATATTATATATATATCTATTATATATATATATTATATATATTATATAATATAATATTATGTTTACATTTGATTGGTACTCGGTTAGACCATCAAATTGTGCTGGGTTGGTAATCATTTGAGTGTTTAAAACAGAATTAAACATGAACCGTAATAATCGTAAACTACCTTTAAAGTCAATAGTACAAAATAAAGCAAAGGCCGAAAACCAAAACGGCAGATTGTACAATATCGCTGAAAACTTAACTATAATTTAAAAATTTCAAACGCAAAAGAAACTTCGAGAGGCAAATTCTATGCGTTAAAAAATTATCATGATCGGGGATACGATTGCAGTGTCTGTCGGGGACTGAAGATAACGAGCGCAGCGTCAAATTGGCCTAAACCGAACATTACAATTGAGGGAGAAAAAAGAAAAACAGATTGAATATATGATGCATCCAGTTTTGGGGGAACCAAAGATACTGTTCTTTTAATTTAAATGATAGTTTTAACGAGTGCTAACTCGAGAATATTTTTACTGCATTCTGAAAATTTTTATGAAATATGTCATCAATAAAGTTTATTATTATTATATTATTTATTATTTTATTATTAATTGTATTATTATTATTATATTATATTATTATATTATTATTATTATTATTCTTATAATTATTATTATTATGTATTATTGTTATTATTTTAGAAATTCTATATCAGCTTTTGCTTTTTAGTAGCTTCTATTAAAATGAAATCTTTTCAAAAAACAAACCTTACAATATTACGATGCCTTAATTACAAAAGGAAATATGCGAAACCTGCGCCCCACTTTATATATCTTTTGGTTCCGCATCGGGTTTCATTGTAAACCTAGGTCTTCAAAGTTCCGATAGTAGAGCCAAAATGAATTATTTACACAAAATTTAAGAGATTATAAATTAAACTAAATTTTAGTAGCAATAATTATATATATGTATATATATATATATATATAATATTATATATATATATATATATATAATATATATATATAAATATATATATTATATATATATATATATATTATAATATATATATATATATAAATTATTATATAATATTTATTTATAATTATATATAAAGTATATTTATAATATGAAAAACCAAATCAGTTTTTGATCCACATGAATAGCGAGGTCCAGACCGCATGCCGTAACATTACTAAATCCTGTACATATAGTTTGAAGTATAAATGATGTATATAATATAATAATATATATATAATATATATTATTAATTATATATAATATATATATATATATATTATATATTATATATATGGAAACGGGAAAAGGAATAGTCGAAAAGGAGAAAAAAGAAAACCAGTGAAAAATGGGATAGTGGAAAAAGAAAGAAGATGGGGAAAAAGGAGATAGTGGGGAAAAAAAGAAGAAAATTACAGAGTACAAGACAGAGAAAAGATGAAGGATTTATTGAATAATGTCATAATCGTTTATTATTTATTGTTATTTATTATTATTTATTTATATTATTATTATTATTATTATTATTAAATTGTTATTTAAAATTCAAATTATCATTACATATTTAATTATTATTTTCATTGTTATTATTATTATTATTTACGAAATTCTATATCACTTTTGTTTAATATAAGTTTTGCTTTTAGCTTTCCTTTCACGATGTTGACATGAATTTTTTTCTTCTAATTTCTTAAAGATATTTAGAAAATAATTTACAAAGAAAACTATGAGTGCATAATTATAATTCTGTTGGTTTCTGATCGCGTTTTCAATTCTATGAACCTCAGAGTCTTCAGAGTTGATTCCCTAGCATTGAATGAATTATTTAAACACTAGATTTAAAATAATTTCATTTCATTTTCCTATTATTATTAATCTAAGGAACATATGTTAATGTCTGGTTTTTAATGAATATGTTTATGTAGTAGTAGCTTCAGCTATTTTAGTTTTTTGCTTTTACGCTTGAGGAGTGCAAATTTTTAAATGACTTTGATATATCAGCTATAGTTTTCTTGGTTACGGGCAGTGTATATAAATTATATTATAATTTATATAATATTATATATATATTATATTATATTAATTTATATATATATAATATATATATTATCAATATTTATATATATATTATTAATATATATATTATATTATTTTCCCTTACCCTTTGGTCCCTCAGTACATTTCGACGTGTAATTAAGTAACGTAGCCTATCAATGGAACGTAGCTGACTAGGTTCATTAACAGTTCGTTCACATCGGAACATCTTATTTAGTTATCTAATGCTACGTCATCGGTTTAAAATGGTGCGTGGTTTATTGTGTATGAATCTGGTTCATCCTTGAACGTTATTGAAAGTAAATCTATTAAACGTCAGTTATTACAAACAACAACAACAAACAACAACTCAAAAACAACAACGAAAGACGTATGTGGCGGATTACATAACATTAAGGTTCAGTAGTTCCGACTCAACAGTTTGATATTATATTATATATATAATATTATATATTATATATATTTATATATATTATATATAATATATATATACAATAATATAATAATTATTTAATATATATATATATATATAAAACTTTTTTTTTTTTCTTCGTTTTCGGTACTATGTCCTTTCCCCATACCAACGATTCGAACAACGAATATTGTCTTTAATATCAACAAACCACGTCATTAATGGGATACGCTACCTTGAACGTTTCTTCTTATCAATTTTTTCAGTGGCAAGAGACTTATAAAGTTACTTATTTTTTATGTTTAAGTGACCCAAGTACTTAAAACCGTTGGGATAATAACCCCACTGCATGGGTCCATCACACCTCTCTCACCAAGCATATTTACTTGACCTTCACTTTATACTTTAAGTTCGGTTTTATGAAATAACAGTAGACAGTAATAAAATTCTCCACTTCCCTAGAATAGAAAAGATGCATCACAGGATTACATAACATTTAAACTAGAATTGGCTCAGCGGGCCTTATAAAATTTGTACTAGTTTGGTGGTGCTGTAACAGGGGTAGTAGTAGTAGCAGTAATTAGTTGTAGTAGTAGTAGTAATAGTAAAGAATTGGTAGAAAACTTATTACTTATTTATAGGAACCAAATAACGATTCAGAAGTATGCACTTTTATATTTTCACTACAGCTTTAAAAACATGGACTTTAAAATTGGTAAAATTTATAAAGTTTTCTCATATGAAAACTAGCTTAAACTAATCTAATTCGTATCAATTGATAAATATGATGCTCGCCGTATTTATCTATTTTAAGTAATATTAAATAAGATTAGCTTCAGAGGCTACACTCCCAAAATAGATATTGAAGCTATCTTACACTCAGAACGTGATAAGCAATCTGAGACCAATAAGTTTTACATATATCAGTACAACAGGGTTATACTATATTATATATATATATACTTATATATATATTATCTATATATATATATATATTATATATATATACTATTATATATATATATAATCGCAACAAAGCCACAAAAACAACAAACAGCAACACGCAGACTAACGTACGATTTACATCAACAATTAATGGTTCAAGAGTTGACTGACAGTTTGTGGCTGTAGTTTGTGGCGCGTAGTAATATATATTATATATATAATTATAATTATTTATTAATTATATATATATTTATATATATATATATATATAGTATATAATATATATATTATATATTAACTTATATATTATAGTATATATTAACCTAAAAATAATTTACATAGAACAACATAATATATATATATATATATATATATATATATATTATAATATTATTATATATATATATATATATATATATATATATATATATTATTTATATATATATATATTTCGGTAAGGTCCCCTTTCCATACCAACGATTCGAACACACGAATTTGTTTTTTTAAAGTAAACTTAACCTGTCTAAATATAACCATTAGGACACGATAATCGTCGACGTTACAATCTCCAGCGAATTAAACCATGAAAACGTTTTTTCTTATAATTTTTCAGGCTCGAGATCATTAATAAAAAGTCATTTATTTTTTATGTTTAAAGTACGGAATATTTCAGTAAAACGTTTTTAACTGACCAAATACTTAAAGCGTTGGTTAATCCTCCTCATGGGTCCATCGCACATACGCTCTCATCAACGAACCGTGCTTTATAAGGTTTAAGTATCGTTGAGCCAAAACATATATATTCTAACATATGATCCCTCTATGGAGGACTGCAATTTAAAACGATTACAATCGTTATCACAAATATTTTTAACCTTCCCAACACCAAATCCTAACGTATGTAAGATAAAGTTTCTCTAAGGATACTATAGTCTGTCCTGTTTTAGAGGCTGGAATATCGATGTAGAATATAGGGATCCACGCAATGTTTCTCTTACGATGCATCCACTAATAAATTTTACACATCCATATAAAGCCCAGAACTGATTAATATTTTATATATGAACGAACACGCCGCTCTAGGATCTCGATCACACTCGTGAATAATATTTGTATGAGCGCGTAATCTGTTTAAGCAGACGGATATGATTTTGAAGGTAGATTGAGAGGCAGACCTTATAACCGCAAAAAGACTAAAATACTTATGATCTTTTAAATAAGTTTAAAGTATGTAAGATATACAAAGCATTAAACAGTTAAAGCTTATCGTGTGTTTGGAAATGAAAATGCGGTCGGATCACTGGGGAAGGATGAAGTTCACTGAAAAAAATACTTAGTTTACTTGGCTTTGTTGGCGTTGATGTTGTAATAGCTGAAAATTTTATTTTTAAGGGACCTGTGTTTAACAGTTTTAATGTGCGAATTAAATGAATAGGATTCGATAGCGAGGTGGTGATATATTTAATTAGTAATCAGTTTCTACTAATACTACTATACTACACTCCGATCATACCATGACTCCACCTTTAATTATGACATATTTTTCTTCTTCTTTACTTCTTCTTTAAGGCTATCTTTGCCCCTATAAACACATATAGCATAACGCTCATCAATGTCAAGCTTCCTGTGACTCTACTACAATCACTAACTATCACAACTAAAACTACTACTTACTAATACTATTACTTATCAGCTTTTATATATTATAACGATTTAGGACAAGCCCACTACAGGGTGTATTCTTTTATTCTGCTTCTCCTCTTCTTCTTCTTTCTTCTTATTCCTTCTTTCTTCTTCTTCTTTT
>JABUQX010129965.1:0-12500 GCA_015478945.1 Trachelipus rathkii
ACTTTTTTATGAGCTTTTAGTGAAACAACAAGTAAGAAATTGAACTTGGGCTCTACAAACCAATTTATCAGATTTCTTTCAAATTTTCAAGATTAATATATTAAAGTTACACTTCAAAAAATCCAAGTTTTCTTTAAGATTAGACGAAAACGTGAAATTTTATACAGGGACCCCTTAACAGCAGTAAAGTAACTCATTGCACACAGAACTCACCTCTCACACTTTTCAAACGTAATTGCACATATCATTGGCTTTTACTCCTAACATAGTAATATTTAACAAACGTCATCATAACCTACCTATTTATTATACATACCACGAATATATGTTACGTGGGTAACAGCACACATCACGTTTTCAGCATATCATAACTCCGGAACTAAGAATATGATGTACAACGACAAACTGACATATCTCACGTCTGAATAATCTGCAACATTCACAAAATTCTACTTATCAAAGGTAAAGGGCTAATAGACATACAAAACTCACTTTTCCAACATATCAGCAATAGCTAGTGTTATCTAACAAAATCCCTTAACAAAGTGATCTATCAAAGATACCAGTACCTGAACTACATATGAACTGACACTCACATCTATCAAAGAGTCGCTCATATCGAATATAACATCATTTTGAATAACTATTAATAAACGTAGACATTAGCAAAATTCGAAATAAAAATAATAGATTACCCAGCAAAAACTTACCCTATGCTCACATAACATTGGCTATTATCATACTGATCATACTGATCATCAATGAATATACGCTAGCGTAATAAAGTTTTCACAACGATAAAGCTAACATAGCATAACCCGAACTAAATGTACAACGACAAACCTAACAACACCCCTTACGCATGAATAAACTGTTAACATTAACAGTTCCACACTTATCACCAGTAAATTAACTAACATGGTGCATGCAAGACCATAACCTAGTCTACTACTTTTTCATGTGCATATCTCTAATATATTGTATATTGACAATAATAATATTTAACAAAAATTTATCACATCCTTATCTAATTATCATACAGACCAATGATATCTCTAACATATCAATGTAAATTTTACATTAACATAGTAATATTTACAAAAAATTTATCATAACCTTTACCTAACTATCATAATCCTCAACAAATAAATGCAAACATAACAAAGTTTTATCCAAACATAACATAAAAATAAGTTCTTCGAATAAAAATATAATAGTAAAGGTAAGAAGATCACCGAATTTAGTGCCAGGAAATCAGTAAATCAGTAATTCAAATCAAAACATCCCTCCTACCCTTCCCTACCCAATTGTCATGAACTTTGATCTATTGATTCAGGTCACATATCGAATATCATTTCGGATAAACAGTCCAAAATAAGTTCTCATATACTAACCAATGAATATATGCTAACGTAATGTTTTCACATTAATAAAGCTAACTTAGCATTACCAGACCAAGAATATAATGTACAAAGACTCCAACACACCCTCACGCTCGAATAATAAGCATACAACATTAACAGTTCCATACTTCTAACAACAGTAGCACGCCAGCATAAACGTAACCTATTCATTATTAATCTTTTTCATACATATCTTTGCATGTTATCAGTGGGTCACCTAGCTGGATTTACGTCGCATTTCGAGTCATTTTCGGATAAACATAGCACAAAATGAGTTCTTTATATACTAACCAGAATAAGTGTGCAAATAAGTAACAATAATGTTTTCACAAAGCTACTAGCATCATCATGCGAACTAAGTGAAAATAAATGTGCCACAATGACAAAACCTAACACAACTTATGCTCTAATAAACTACTAACATTAACAAACCCACACTTAACGACAGTAAAGTACCTAACACGTTAATCTATTCTTACTTTTTCAAGCATAATTCTAACATATTAACGTTAATTTTACATTAACAGTAATATTTAAAAAAAAAAAAAAAAAAAAAAAAAAAAAATTTATCATGTAACCTTGTCTAATTATCATACAAACCAACGAATAACTGTAAACATAACAAAGTTTTATCCATACATAACATAAAAATAAGTTCTTGAATAAATATCATAGTAAATTGTATTAGTTTTACCTTTAAACAGTAAATCAGTAAATCAGTAAATCAACCATCATCACACCCTCCCCTGCCCCTCCTCCATGAGACCTTTGATCTATTAATCTATTGATCAATTGACATTTTTTGAGTATCATTTCGGATAAACATAACAGACAAAATAAGTTCTTTATATACTAACTATCGAATATATGTCAACGTAAAGTAATATAACATACCTGAACGCAATATGGTCAAATAAAGCAACGACAAACCTAATATTACTGCTATGTACGAATAAATAACTACTAATATTAATAAATTCCACTTAACAACAGTAAAGCACCTAACAACACGTCGTACTGGAAAACGTGTGGCTCATTTTCACACATTTCGCTATTCTAAAAATATCAACGTTAATTTTACACTGATCGTAATATTTACAATGTAAAAATTAGCAACCCCGTTCAATCATCATACTGACAATGAATATAATGCTAACGTAAATAAATTTTGCATCAACTTGTAATATTTAAATAAATAAAATTCATCATAACATCGTCTAAATATCATAATCCCCAACGAATAATTGCAGACATAACAAAGTTTCAACTAACATAACACAAAATAAAATTTCCATCCTGACAACAAAAATAAGTTCATGGAATAAAATATCACAGTACATGTAATAGGTTTACCACGACTGTAAAGCGTGTAAATCAGGTAAATCAGTAAATCAAACCATCATCCATCCCATCACGTCCCCACCCACCCATTCGCCTATGATCTATTGAACTATTGATCCAAGTCATTGTATCATTTGATAAACATATAAAATAAGTTCTTTTAATAATATGCTTACGCAACAAAGTTTTAGCTTCAATAAAGCTAACACATCGTAACCTGACAAAGAATATAATGTACAAATGCAAACTAATATACTCTTGGTGTAAGGAACAACTTTCGCAACATCCTGAAAATTTACTTATCAAAGGTAAATAGCTAATATCATACAATACTCGATATTATGTTCCCACTTTTCCGCATAGTATACGCAACTGAAAGTCGTACTATCTAACAAAAATCCCTTAACAAAGTGACTAATCTATCAAAGATACCATCATCTTGAAAATAAGAATCGACACTGTATCTCATCAGTGTCCACAAAGTGCTCGGGAGTTTAACATTTAAACTATGAATAACGTGCAGACATTAGCAAAATTTGTGTAAAGTAAACCTAACATTACTCAACAAAGCTATCCTAGGCTCACGTTTCTAACACACCATCGTCAGTTAACACAGTAATATCTTACAAAAACCCATCATTTCTCTAACAAATCATTGTTAATTTCACATTGTCTTGTGAGTAATATTATGAACATAACGTACCTAACTTACACGTGAATAAACAGTTTTCACACCGTAAGAGTATTCAGCACAACACATCACCCTGAGAAACCCAATGGAGCCCCTGATGGGAAAAAGATCCTGAGTGGGGATCACCAGCGGCGGTGGGCACACTCCCTCCGGATGGGTGCTCGCCACAAACGGTCGCCGTTCTGGCGTCATTACCAGGCTGGTTTGGGGCTGAAGACTTCCCTTTGTGTGGTACGGCTATTTAACCAATATATGATGTGAGTAAATTTTTTATATGACATGGTATGCCCAAGTTTTTCATCATCGTCACATCAATTTCCGATGATTGAGGTTGGAATCGTAAATTCCCGTGTTGCTGGGGTCCTAGACAATTTACACGGTCTTATAACCATCATAATTGAGATCTACACATAACACCAACATTGTTGTTATAAGAATGTTTATTAACTCAGCACCACGCACCAGCTCCAGCACCGGAGCCGGAGCCAACCTCAGATTCCAATACCAACTCTTTCTAGAAATTCAAACTCGGAATCCTCTCACCAAATTTCAGCCTTATACGAACATCACGTGGAGCCTTTTTCCTATGGGGCGCAGGATGCAATCCGTTCACGAGGAGTTTACTGAGGATTTGCATTTCATGGGGCGCAAGGATGTAACTCCGTCTACGAGGAGTTTACGTCACCATCTAACCACCCTCCAAATTTTAGCACTATACGATAAGTTCGAAGTCGGAGGCATGCTGGCTTTTCGGAGTCGGAGCACAGAACCGGATGTTAAAAGAAGAACCACGGCGAAGCGCGGAAGCAGAAGGCGGAGCGAGCGTAACGACATTACTAGCGCTGGAATCGTTGACTCCAGAATCGAGATTCTTCTGTATCCAAATTCTTCTACCTCTCACGTATCAAGACCTGCACTCTTTAGGGTTGGGCGTCACCTCCCTTACGGGGAAGGCAGCAATGGTCGTTCACGATCGTGGCCCCCAATGGGAACCATTGAAGCCCAACCACGCTCGCCTGGCAAGAACAAGGGCGTAGCGACATATTTCAGCTCACGGGAGGCACTTGTTATACATTATGGCAAAGTGCGCGACTGAAATTCTCGCGTAACGAGCTTAACAATATACATAGAACATATATACCAAGTTTCATACCGATTCTCCTTAACAGTACTTTTGAGGAATGCCTACCCAAACCTTTAATTAGAAATAGGAAAATACCTTAAATTTATGCTGCCAAGACTTCATTTCTCTCTTTTCAGAAAAAGAAAAAGAAAAAATTGAAAATAAGGTGAAAGTTTTTAAATAAACTTGAAATAATTTTAGAAGAAACCCAGAAAATGAATATTATATTTGAGAGAATGATTTCCTTCCTGGTACCACTGATAGTGGTAAACTTTGGGGAAAAATAGAAAGGAATTTATTTTCTTTATTATTATTATTATTATTATTATTATTATTATTATTATTATTATTATTATTATTATTATTATTATTATTATTATTATTATTATTATTATTATTATTATTATTATTATTATTATTATAGTAGCAGTAGTAGAAGTAGTGTAAATAAAGTAGCTTTACTTATCGTATAGTAGAAATATAAATAAAAATCAGACAAAGAATTGAACTTTGAATTTAAAATTTGGCTTCAAGTGTTATTCAGAAAGTTAGATAAATGATATATAGAATAAACATCAATAAATAAATAATTATAGTGGTCTTTTGTTAAAGATATATACTGATAGACGAGAGAGAGAGAGAGAGAGAGAGAGAGAGAGAGAGAGAGAGAGAGGGAGAGAGTAGAGGTAAATATAAAGAATATATGTGTTTATTTGTGTGTGATCATGAAAAATGAAGAGAGAAGAGAGAGAGAGAAAGAGAGAGAGAGAGAGAGAGAGAGAGAGAGAGAGAGAGAGAGAGAGAGAGAGAGAGAGAGAGAGAGAGAGAGAGAGAGTAAAGATAGAAACAGGAATCAATGAAAAATGAAGAGACAGTGAGAGAGGGAGAGATGCACAAGTAGTGAGAAGATGGTAAGTAGAGAGAGAGAGAGAAAGAGAGAGAGAGAGAGAGAGAGAGAGAGAGAGAGAGAGAGAGAGAGAGAGAAAGATTTTCAATAGTTTTATAAATTAAGATAACATGTGCTGAATGTGTGTGAAAAACGTTCCGCGTCGATTGCACGGCGGTAAACAAAGAATTACAAGCTTTAGACTCGTAAACGAAGGTTCCAAACTGAGTCTAGCATTATAACATTAAAGACTTTGGGAGGAGTAGTAGTCAATGTCTAGAAAAAAGCAAAAATATATCAAGCCATATATATATATATATATATATATATATATATATATATATATATATATATATATATATATATATATATATATATATATAGTAGTATATATATATATATATATATATATATATATTTATATATATATATATATATATATATATATGTATATATATATATATATATATATATATATATATATATATATATATATATAGTGGCTACATATTTTGACACTTTGGGATAAAAACCTGTTGCTGCCAGACTGGTCTCTTAAAGTTTAATTGATAATTTTGCAATAAAGAAAAATTCATTTTGAGGCAAACTAAAATAATATATATATATATATATATATATATATATAGTAGATATATATATATATATATATATAGAGTATATATATATATATATATATATATATATATAAAACTTTATTTCAGTGAAAGAACTTCAAACCTCTCTTTAATAAAAATATTAAAAACAACAATTCCAAATTATTTATAGGAATTCATTCACCTATTATATTTATTTAAAATTTTTTCCTTACTTACGGGCTTCCGATGATAGACAGAGGTAAATGAAGTCTCCCTCTGCGTTCACTGGAGGTCAGAGCTAATTCTGTTACTCGTCATACGGCAGGCCTTTCTAGTTAAAAGAAGGAATTGTGGTGGCTACTTTTAACCAAATGGTAATACCTATAGGAACCAAAGCAGAGTCAGGTCTCTCGCCACTGACGTTCCACCCGTCCGTCCCCCGTCACGAGCCTCCTAAATGGGGGTATTTAAAATACCTGATGAATAAATGAAAAAAAAAAAAATAAATAAATAAATAAAATAAAAACCCCTCCTTAAAATTCCTCTGATTCGGAAAATATAAGTAATCTGTTTACTGTAGGTTTGCTGTTCTCTAGCTGCTACATGATGTCGTTTAGTAATTCCTGACCCATATTCATTTATATTTTATTTCTCATTTTATTTAGTAAAAAAAAAAAAAATACTCCCAAAATAAAAAAAATACTAAACAAAGAACTTCTAGAAAATATATATAAAAGTAATATATATACATATATATATATATATATATATATATATATTATATATATATATAAATAGATATATATATATATATATAATATAATATATATATATATGTATATGTATATATATATATATATATATATATATATATATATATATATATATATATATATATATATATATATATATATATGTAAGATATATATATAGATAATGATGCGTTTATATATATAAAAAAAGATATATATATGTATATATATAAATATATATAGATATATATATATATATATATATATATATATATATATATATATATATATATATATATATATATATATATATATATTAAAAGAGATAGTGAAGATATTTA
This sequence comes from Trachelipus rathkii, assembly GCA_015478945.1. Lineage (NCBI taxonomy): Eukaryota > Metazoa > Arthropoda > Malacostraca > Isopoda > Trachelipodidae > Trachelipus > Trachelipus rathkii. The sequence continues at coordinate 7,134 of JABUQX010129965.1, forward strand.
AAAAGAATAAAGATTAAACTGGTAAACGCTTCATATTTAATACGGAAATATAATAATTATTCTTAAACATTTTCGTTTACCCTACATCTACCTATATATAGAGTATATATATATATATATATATAGAATATATAGTATATATATATATATATATATATATATATATATATATATATATATATAGTATATATTGGTTTCAATCAATACACCAAATTGTTCAATTATATTTTCTTCTTGTCATACATATAAAAATTATTTATCTGTTGATATATATGTTTGTGTAACCCAAAGTCTTTCTTAATTAAAATTCATCTATTTGCCAAATACAAATATCTTCTTTGTACATAAATTATAATTTCTTGCTATTCGATACGATGCTGTAATATTGAGTACCTCCTCCTTTCTCTGAGAAGCATTTTTTGGCCATGATCTCTATGTGTACAATATTCTCTGTACAACCTACTCTAAGAGAGCTGATACTTAACAGCAAGCAACTGCAATAAGAGATTGAGAAACGCATTGGAGTCTTTCTTTATCCCTTTCATTCCCCAATATAAATCCCCATATGGTTTTCATTATACAAATCTTAAATTTAGTGTTTCAACCTTATGTTGAATGGACTATGGTATCAAATGAATCAAGAATCATACAAATGCGGTTCTTTATACTATACATAAATTAAAATTTTTCAGTATGGACTTCTGGCCTCCCTCCTGACGAAAGAGGGATAGTGCTTTTCTTTTTTTCTGTCTGACGGCACCTTCTCTCAATTTTCCAGTATTGTTTTATTTAATTTTCACTATTAATTATTTTTATCCTCTAAGTAAGTTTTTCATTCAACAAGCACATATTTTGACTTCCTTATACTATAAACAGTTTTCGCATGTGAAATTAAATAGCGTTGGTTTAATCAACCACTTGGCCCAGCGATTAATATTCGTTCATATCGTTATTCTAATTAACTCAAGAAGAAATACGATAAAAATTCATAGATTTTACTTAAGTATTAGTGTAAACTGCTTTAAACGCCTTGTAGATTTCAGCGCTTTGCGGTGAGTTTCAATTTTTAGTCATTGAAAGTTCTTTAAGTGGTAACGCTATATAATTAAATAGTTATTTCAATTTAAACTTAATTTGGGCATAAAAGGATTAATATTCGTTATTCTAATTAATCACTTAAAGAAATACGTGATAAAAAATTATGATTTTTTTACTTCATATTAGTGTAATCATGGTTTTCAATTGTTCAGGTTTTTGTGCTCTTTGAAAGTGGTGAGTTTCACTTTTTATTACACAAAGTTCTTAAGTGGTAACGCTATATAATTAAAATAATAAATATCCTATCACCCATTTCGAGGATAAAATCATATCATAGGTCATCTCGAGGTTTGGAAAGATCATCTTCATTCACTAGCATTGTCAATTGAAACGCTTTACTTGATGACGGTAAAAAATTCTTCCGACATTTATATATAATGAGGTGTATGAAGTTTTGAGAAAATGTGAGAAATATCTTTTAAGTGAAGAATCGTTCTGCAGGATTACTCTGTATACTAGATTGCAAAGATTTGTATTTCAATTACATCTGTTATATACATATATATATATATATATATATATATATATATATATATATTTATGTTTCTTTCTATATATATAGTATATATATATATATATATATAGGTATACTTAAGTTTCTTTCTGACCTATCGATATTTAAATTTTAAAATCGATTTTCGATATATGTGTATCGATTATAACCAAGATACCGATATTCTTAATTTATTCATAGGGAACGTTTCAAAGGAAAATATCTTTATATAATTAAGAAGCCATTTTTTTAAAAATTCTCAAGCGTGATGTTGTGTTCTTATTTTTGTGAATATGAATTTCAAAGATTTATTCGAACTGTGTTAAAATGTTTTTACAGTTTTAGAGTAGATTAAAAGTTTGTGAAAAGTGGAAGAAACTGTGAAATTAATTAAGAAACCGGCCAATTAATATTCCAATACGAGGCCGAAGTAAACTACATCTACTCTGCTATTTGCCATCATTTTATGTATCAAAGAAAACTTCTTAAAGATGAAAGATTTGAACATTTCCTGTGAGTAAATTATTCATTAAACTGAAATATTAGTAAATATATATATATATATATATATATATATATATAGTATGTATATATATATATATATATATATATATATATATATATATATATATATATATATATATATATATGTATTAAATTTAAAGAAGTTTCAACTATAATCTCAAAACTACGATATTGTAGGGAAAAGCAGAATACATTTTGGGAATCCTTTGTACTTTATTAGGAAAATAAAAATAAAAAATAAATAAACATAAAAATTGGCTATTCAGAGCCGGCGGGGACATATATATATATATATATATATATATATATATATATATATATATGTATATATATATGTATATATATTATTTGTAAAGGTAAATATTGTACTCTCCTGGGCCTGGAGCCGATTGGGAACACAGGGGGGGATTGGCATACCCTGTGGTGTGGGCGGAGGGACTCTTATGACACACACCCAACACAAATAGGTCTGGGAGACCCTCCCCGAGGGAAGCCAGTCTGTAACCCCACACCTCGGAAGGCCGAGACCCTGACTCCTGCCATCGGTGCGGTGTACCTAAATTCAATTTATTCTTTTTATAAAATAACAAAATTTACTAAAAAGTCTATTTATTTAACGAGTAACGTATAAAAGTCTCTAAATAGGCTTTCTACCTCACTTTGGTAATTATTAACTATATTTTTTCTATTTTATACATTTTCCGCACTAAAATTGTACCAGCATTCCAGCAATGTATCCCCTTTTCCCGGTAGCCGTTGTAGTTTTTGAGATATGGTGGCTCTTCTAGAGGCTGATATATATATATATATAAAGAGAAGATATATGTATATATGAGAGCAGCAGCAGTATATATATATATATATATATCGTGATATCGATATCGTGATAGATATCGGTATCGATATATATTTCGATATATCGAAATCGAAGGTCAGAAATATACATATTTGCATATTATATGATATATATATATATATATATATATGTATATATATATATATATATATATATTGTATATATATGTTAAGGTATATATATATATATATATATATGGTAGTTGGATATATGTATATATATACATATATATATATATATGGTTGTTATATATATATATATATATATATATATATAGTCTATTGATTACCTAATCTAACCTAACTTCATATATATATATATATATATATATATATATATATATATATATATATATATATATATGTATATATATATATTATGTATATATAATATATATATATATATATATATATATATATATATATATTATGACTAATGTGCATTTCTCTTGCTTAGGGTTCTATAAGCACTTTGACCTTTATCTGTTTTAATATTCAATGTGTGGTTTTGAATTTTTTTAGGTGCTTTTAATATTTGTATAAGGATCCCAACAATTTCCAGTGGTACGCGACATGATTCCAAAAAATATATAGACCTTTATTTTACGACTGCTGCTATTGGTTTTAACTTTTTTTTTTTTTTAACATATTGGTATATACAGGATAATACCACAACAATTTATGGTAACGGGACATTTCCAAAAAGTTCGAAATATACCTTTTAAATAATTTTTAAAAGCAAGTAGCAATATTTTGTTTTTATCTTTTAAAAACCACAGAAGGAATACCCATGCGGTAAACTATAAGATGGTATAGGTCTCTCGGCCTGGGAACGAGACAGAGTAGGTAGACCATTTCTCCTCCTCTGGGAGGGTCCCGAACCCCACTTCTTGGTATTTATGTCGTGGGTTCCTCCGCCCATCCCCTCTCTATGGTATGGAAAACGCTCTCTGTCCCCTGCCGGCTCCAGCCCCCATATGTTTTTTATTTGTTTTTTACTTTTTATATTTTGTAATAAGCTTATACGCTATCTCCAAAATATGTAATTGGTTTTTCTGTGCGTTTCCACGTAATTTCAGATATTTCATTTTTTGGAAAATATTACGTAATATTTTGATTTTGAAAAATTATTTAATATTTTATCCTCCTTGAATCATGTCCGTTGCACAATGAAATTCATTTGGTTGGTAACATATAAAGGTAGCAATATATTTAAAAACAAAAAATCAAAACTGACGGAGTCTTAAAAACAGAATAGACCGGCATATATATAGGTATATATATATAAGTATATATGTATATATATATATAGTAAGTTATATATATAGAATATATATATATATATATATATGTATATATATAATATATGTTATATATATATATATAGTAAGGTATATATATATATATATATATATATATATATATATATATATATATATATGTATACAGTGTTGTGACCATGCATTTCTTCGTCAGATCTGCCCTTTACATAGTATATATAATATATATATATATATATATATATATAAAGCATATAATAAGGGTATATATATATATATATAGTATATATACATATAGTATGTATATGCACATTTAAAAGTGGTTGACCAATATTAATAGTTGAGTTTAATTTAGGGCTTGGGTTTGCTATTTTGTATTAAGAAGAAGTTAATAGTTAAAACAAAAATTTCAAATTTAAATTTACCCTAAAAATTATTAAAATAACGATACATTAATTATTGATTTTCGTTCCTGGAGTCAACCTCTTAAATATATATTATTGACATATTATATATATATACATATATATATATATATATAGATATATATGATATATATATACATATATATATATATATATATATATATATATATGTATAAAGCTATATACATAATTTATAGACATGATATTATACAATAGTTAAAGATATATACATAATATATTACATATATATATAAATATATATATATATTACATACATACATATAGAAGGTTATTAATAAATTTCATATTATTATTAATATATATATACATATATAAAGAAGATAAATATATATATATACATACATATATACATATAAGATATATATATATATACATATGTTATACATGGGCATACCTTGTAATTCTTCACCGATAGTTTGTAACTTTAAAATCGATTTCGATATATGTATCATTGCTCACATACCGAATCAATGCGTTCATACATAACGTTCAGCGAGTCACTATCTTTTATATAATTGGCATTGCTTAAAAATTCGGCGTGATGTTGTGTGTTCTTTATTTTGCAGAATATGAATTTTTAAAGATTTATATTCGAACTGTGTTAAAAATGTTTTTATAGTTTTGTATCGTGTATTTCTAGATCAGTACATTAAAAGTTTGTAAAGTGGGA
>JABUQX010129965.1:25000-30000 GCA_015478945.1 Trachelipus rathkii
AAATTCCACAAATATCCTGCATTTATCAGAGCAATCCTTCAATATGCTTTTTGAACTAATTGGTTCTTAGGAACCAATCCTGAGCTGTGATAAGAGTTCTTTCCTCATTTAATTTCAAAAATCTCCTTGTAATAGGCTCTATCAATTTTTCTTCGTTGACAAAGTCTTTTTTCAGTACTTCTTTATAATGTTTGTTATGTCTAAGTTCTTCCAATTCTATAATATCGGCTTACTTTTTTGTATTTTTATACGTTTCCTTTAAAGTTTTAGTTCTTTCTTCGAAGGTTTTCTCATTCCAACCATTTTGAGATTTGAAATTGATGTCAAATTCACGGGGGTAGTCATTTGCCATTTTTGTTACCGAAGCTGTTCCTGCCTTATAATCTTTATGTTCTTTTAACTATTCAATGAATTTATTAGTTCCTTTTCCTTCGATATATTCTGCTAATTCCACTGTTTCGTTATTGTAGGTTCTATCTATGTGTGACATTCCCATGCCTCATTTACATCTTGGGATGTATATACGAGCTGTACACTGATTCTTGTAAATTATTTTGTGTGCATGGAGGAGTTTCCTTGTTATTGTGTCTAGAGTATTTATTTCATGCTGCTACCAGTCCACAATTCCAAAACAATATCGCATTAGTCATTATCAATACCTCAACTGCCTCTATTTTGATTTTTGGTTTTAATTCCGTTTTCTTAACTCTTGAGATGTATTCATTTTTATTCTTTTTTTAATAATTGTGTTTTCAATCTTCTCAGATTCATCCACTCCAAGATATTTGTAAGTTTGTTCCTGTTTCAATTCTTTAATTTCCACGTTATTTACCATGATGTATTCATCATGTATATTTCTACCTTTGTTCATAACTAGGAATGCACACTTTTCTAATTCAAATATCATTAACCACTTTTATCTGTCTTTCTGCTCATCCTTTACTTGGTTCTCTTTATATCATCCATGTAGAAGAGACTTGAGATTCTCTTTTCTTTCTTTTTTCTTCTTTTATTTATTCGGTATCCGTTCTTTAAGTTATTGAATCAAGATACTTAGGGGGTTAAGGGCTAATACAAACAAAAGAGGTAACATGGAGTCCCCTTAAAAAATCCCTCTTTTCACTTTTTCATTTTTAATTTTCATAATTCCTTTCTCATATGGGAGCTTTAAATTAATTTTCTACATATCTATTACCCTCTCCATAAATCTTTTAATTTTACCTTCAACCTTGCAAATGTTCATTATTTCTTTCATCCGTGAATGGGGAATACTACCATAGGTTTTTTTGTAATCAATCCACGTTATGAATAGATTCTTTTGCACTTTCCAACTATATTCAATTATCACTTTATTTATCAATAACTGTTCTTTTTGCACCATAGCTATGTCAACTACACCCCTTTTGCTCTTCACTAACGATGTTGTTACTTTCTACGTGTTTATATAGAGCCATTGGGTTAGAACTTCTGTTAATGTAACATGCTAGTTTGCTCATTTAGAGCAGGTCTGTTTCTAAGCAGCAAACATCATGTTTGCTACAAGTTTGTGGAATTTTGTTTTTGGATTATTTCTCCTATTCAGTGTGATCGATGATATCACCGTCTTAGAACGGATACGTTCTAAGCGGTGAGCATCAAAGATTATATATATATATATGTATATATATATATATATATATATATATATATATATATATATATATATATATATATATATATATATATATATATATATATATATATATATATATATATATATTTATATATATATTTTTATTTTTATATATTATATATATATATATATATATATATATATATATATATATATATATATATATAATATATATATATATATATATGTATCTAACATCAGATATATATATATATATATATATATATATATATATATATATATATATATATATATATTCGGGGCCAAAATTCTTTTTAAGATGCATTTTAAAATTTACTAAATGATTTCACTAGTTCTAGTTTGATTTTTCTTTATCTATTGTACGAACAAAGTAAAAATCGAGTAGAATTGAAGTTTATAGACCAATTTCTTTAAAATGCATATCTAACTTTTTCTATGTTGTCACTGTTCACTATTTAATAAGACTATTCCACTTCTTTAATTACATCGTACGAGAAGAAATTCTTTGCTATATTGGTTTGAAATTGTTTCTGAGAGACTTCATTAAAATCGTATCCAAAAAATTGCCTATAATCGATGTTGTCAAATTTATTTAGCATTTTGTAAACTTCTATTAATTTCCCTCTACATCTTCTTGTCTCTAGGGAATCAAAATCTAGTTCATTTAGTCGTTGCTCGTATGACATACTTCTCAATTCCGGAATTAATTTGTTTGTCCTTCTTTGAAGTCTTGCAATTTTTTATATGTTCTTTGTGGTATGGACTCCAAAACTGTACTGCGTATTCCTGATCAGGTCTAACTAACGCTTTATTTTTAGGTTTATATTCGAAGTTTGTGGCAACAAAACCTACAGCTTTGTTAGCTTTCTTTACAGCTTCAACAAATTGCTTAATCTTATTATTAAATACTCCTAGATCTTTTTCCTCACTGACGACTTTAAGAACTTAGTGATATATTATGTAATCATATTCATTGTTCCTACTCCCAAAATGTGTAACCTTGCATTCATCAGTAGTAGATTTCATTTGCATCGTTTTGACCAATTTATTATTTTATTCAAATCTTTTGAGGAAATGATGTTTAATTTTTCTCACAATTTGTAAGGTTTCTAAGTTTCGTATCATCTGCAAATTTCGAATATTGCTTGAAACTATATATATATATATATATATATATATATATATATATATATATATATATATATATATATATATATATATATATATATATATATATATATATATATATATATATATATATATATATATATATATATATATATATATATATATATATATATATATATATATATATATATATATACATATATATATATATATATATATATATATATATCTCTTTCTCTCTCACTATATAACCTTATATATATATATATATACAGTATATATATAAATATACATATATATATACATACCTATATATATATATATATATATATATATATATATATATATATATATATATATATATATATATATAATATTGGACCCAGGACAGGTCCTTGGGATACACCATTTACAACATTCGTACATTTTGAACAATCGCCTTTTATAACGACTCGTTGTCCTCAAGCCTATAACTAATATTTAATCCAATTTTGAAGTTTTCCTAGAATACCATGAGCTCTTAGCTTTTCTAATAATCTTTGATAAGGGACGGTACCAATTGCCTTTTGAAAGTCTAATTAAAGGACATCAAAAGATTTGTTGATATCTGCATTGTTAATAATCGCATTTAAAAATTCTAGTAAATTTTTTAAGCATGATCTATTTCTTCTAAACCTGTGTTGATAATTCTTAAGCAATTCATGATCCTCAAGGTGTGCAACTAATCTATTTGCTAGTATTGCTTCAAAACTTTTACCAACTATAGAAGTTAAACTAATTGGTCTGCAGTTTTTTGGGAGCTTACTATCTCCGTTTATGAAAATGGAAGTTATATTAGCAAGTTTGAAATTATGTGATACTAATATTTCCTGTAAAGCCTTATTAAAAAACATTGTTAATGATTTTACTAATATATGTTTTAATTTTTTTCAGATGCATCGGATAAGATCCATCTGGATAAGGTGATTTATTTGTTAATAATTGCAATTTATCAATCTGGAAGGAACTTCCTCTTTTAAAATTTCAAATGTATTTGGAATATTGTCTACATGAGAATCCCTTAAATCTTTTATATTAGGAAAAGAAGAAGAAGAAGAAGAACTACAGAACTACAGAACTACAGAACACCAACTAGCAAAGACTTTACAGTCCACCCAAGGCTAATCTGTTAAGTAATTTTGGTTATTTAATATGTTGGATGTGTCCATTGTTTTAAAATATATGTTATGTATTTTTGAAATAAGAATATTATTTTACCTATTTCAATGTAACATAATATGAGTTTTCTCACTTAGAACAGATCTGTTTCTAAGCATCAAACATCATAGTGCTGGAATTGTGTGTGTGTGTGTGTGTGTGTGTGTGTGTGTGTGTGTGTGTGTGTGTGTGTGTGTGTGTGTGTGTGTGTGTGTGTGTGTGTGTGTGTGTGTGTGTGTGTGTGTGTGTGTGTGTGTGTGTGTGTGTGTGTGTGTGTGGAATTTTGTTTTTCGGTTATTTTTCCCACTCAGTGTGATCGATTTGATAACCGTCTTAGAACAGATATGTTCTATGCGGTGAGCATCAAACCTATTTATTACAAGTTAAGTTGATAGTGTGATCGATGAGATCACCCTCTTAGGACTAATACTTTGAAAGTCAGTTTTCCAACTCAGTGTGATCGATGAGATCACCGTCTTAGAACAGATATGTTCTATGCGGGAACATCAAAGCTATTTATTACAGTTATATATTACAGTTATTTGTAACAGACATGTTCTATGCGGTGAAAATTAAAGCTATTTATTACAAGTTAAGCCGATAGTGTGATCGATAAGTTCACCTTCTTTGAACGGATACTTTGCAAGCCATGAACATTAAAGCTATTACAAGTCGAAATTCTTTTTACGACGTACTCTTAACATCTACTAAATGATTTCAATTGCTCTAGTTTGATTTTACAATATTCAGGTTACTACTAATTCCAGTATTTGAATAAAGTAAAAATCGAGTTGAATTGAAGTTCACAGACTAATTTCCTTAAAGTGTTTATCTAACTTTTTCTTGAATGAATCGATGTTGCAGCTGTTCACTATTTCACAAGAAAGACCATTCTACCTCTCAATTACATCGTAAGTGAAGAAATTTTTTGCTATATTTATTTGAAATTGTTTATGACAATGCTTATGCTCATTACTTCGTGTTATATCAATAAAATCATATCTAAAGAATTGCCTGTAAT
>JABUQX010129965.1:32500-55011 GCA_015478945.1 Trachelipus rathkii
AATATTATTATTATGATTCTCTTTCAAGCCTCCTGTAAGTATTTCTTTCTACAGAGGAAATTTTCTTTAATATTACTCTGGAATAAAATAAAACTATTGATTTAATTACCCATTAGATCCCGAAATTTAAAAAGTTTGAATTTTTTTGTAAAATTTAAATATGTTATTTAGTTTGGTGTTTTAAAGGTAATTATAATGCTTTTTTAATTAAACTACTTAGCTTTCATAGATTTTTTTACCGTATGATATATCATACAGTGGGATTTGGCGTTCACAAAATTAAGTTATTTTTTGGAATATTAAAGATTTTCAGATAAATTCTTTATTGAGAATTATATATATATATATATATATATATATATATATATATATATATATATATATATATATATATATATATATATATATATATATATATATATATATATATATAAAAGATTTCAGATAAATTCATTTTATTATTGGGAATATATATATATATATATATATATATATATATATATATATATATATATATATATATATATATATATATATATATATATATATATATATATATATATATATATATATATATATATATATATATATATATATATATATATATATATATATATACATATATCCTAGATTACACTTAGCAGCCTGCAGTTTGCCCCCACCTATCACAATGTTGGAGGCTTGGATTACTAACACTTCTTCTCAAGTTTTTTCCTGCCTGGTGTTTTTGAGTCAAAGCAGACACAGCAAACATCAACTTTTTCTTGGTTTCATACACTCTGCTTCTGTCGGGAAAGACCTGTAGTGGTGAAGAATCTATGTGATGGATGATGGCTGGACTGCAAAGTTTTTTTCTAAAATCTACGAGCAGCAAACACCACCACCATCACCACCACACCAGTGGCAGCTGTCTGGTGATGATGATGATGCTGCTGCTCGCTTCCTAGAGATTACTCTTAGCAGCCTGCAATTCGTCCAGCCATCAACACCGTGGTAGCTTGGATTACTAACAGTACTAAGTTTTTTCTTACCTGCGTTTATGAGTCCACAGGCATAGCAAACATCAACTTTTTCAGTGTGCTATACCTGCTTTGTACGGGGAAACACTTAGTAGAAGAATCCATACGATGAATGATGGTTGGACTGCTAAGTTTTTTCTAAAGTCCACGAGCAGCAAACACCACCACCACCACTACCATTACCACCACTAGACCAGTGGCAGCTGGCTGGTGATGATGATGATGATGCTTTTTGCTTCCTAGAGATTACACTAAGCAGCCTGCAGTTCGTCCAACCAATCATCAGCACCGTGTTTTGAATTACTAAGTGTTTTCCTCCTTTCAAGTCCACTGGCATAGCAAACTCGTTACGTTATTTATATACCTGCTTCGTCGGAATAAACGAAAAACACTTAGCCATCCTATCGCTGTATATTTTTGTTAACTTTTTTTTTGTTTTTTCTTGTAGTTGTACATTGTGTTTTTGGTGGATTATGTGATGTTCTGATGCTATTTCTTCTTCGTCTATTAGAATGTCCCACTTATCTTCTTTTCTCACCGCCCTTAGCTCTGCTCCTTGTGATAAAACACCCCTTCCAATGTCCCTGATATTGGAAAAAGATTCCTCAACATCGCTGTTGGCATCATCTCTATCAGAGTCCTGACCATCTTGTGGAGTATGGAGAACAATTTCAATTTGTTCTGCCATATCAATTTCAGCACTAGCATTTTCTGATTGCTCTTTATTATCCAGAATGTTTAAGATTTCCTCCGCGTCACGTACAATATTCAGTTTCCTTTTGGCCATTTTTTGACTAGAATATATATATATATATATATATATATATATATATATATATATATATATATATATATATATATATATATATATATATATATATATATATATATATATATATATATATATATTTTATATATTCATATTATATATATATATATATATATATATATATATATGTTATATATATATATATATATATATATATATATATATATATATATATATATACCATATATATATATATATATATATATATATATATATATATATACATATATACATATATACATATATATATATATATATATATATATATATATAAACTATTTCCTAAAAACTACTTAACTGTCTAGCTGCATATAAATCAATATAAATACGATGAGAGCCCGTATATATATATATATAAGATTTATTACTTTTTTTTTATATTTATATATATATATATATATATATATATATATATATATATATATATATATATATATATATATATATATATATATAAACTATTTCACACTAAAAAAAATCTTTTTGGCCTATATATATATATACAGTATATATATATATATATATATATATATATATATATATATATATATATATATATATATATATATATATATATATATATATATATATATATATATATATATATATTTTTTTTTTTTTGTAAGGTAGCAAATACTGATATACTCTTCTCACTTTATTGTAAATGCCACATCCCACTGTATGATATATCATACATACTAAAATAACTCAATGTTAGTTTTGTTATACCAATAAAATGTGCTCTTTTGCAACTTCACTAGGCTCTAAAATCACTAATAAATGAAAGTACAAAATATTATGTTTGTAAAATTTTATCAATACAGAAATATAAAATTTAAACTTGACAGGTGTCAACAGATCTGCGTCATGAAAATTTTGCCACTGAAAAAAATCATCCCATGTAGTTGCTAATATAATACAGCAGGAAAAGTAGCTATAAATCGCCAGAAAAAACATTTTTTTTTGAAATCTCGCTTCACACCAACAATAAAAAAAACATTTTTATATTCTTAAATCCCACTTTAATACCACCATATTTTGCGTATGATATATCATACAGTGGGATCTAATGGGTTAACATACCAGTAACTTTCTTCCATATACTTCGAACATTTTCAAGGAATAGTTTTATTTTTAGATTTTAACAATTTTGATGATATAAATATCGATGAAACTAATTACAAAAATAAATAAATAAAATTAATAATTTTAAAAGTTAGAAAAGTTAACCTGCATTGACTCTTTTGTTATTTAAAAATGTTTAAAAAATTGGACATTTTATTATATTTTATACTTATGACTATTTTGTGTTTCATATAAATAATTTTTCTTGTTATGATGGAAAAGTTTTTTTTTTTTTTTTTTTGTCATCGGGATTTTTGTTATGTTTCTTCTTTAAAATGTTGAAATACTTTACCCGGCTTATACTTATGTTGCGACATTCACATGTTGAGGTTACATCCACTTTCAGAACATTGAAATCGGTACACAACGTTACTACTCTCACCATCCGAAATCACTTCACGAGTAGAGAGAGAAGCAAGGGTTCAGTTTCAATGGATTAGAGTAAGATCTTTATATAAGCTTTTTCCCGTCTTTTGCTTTAATATGCTCTTTTAAAATTAATTTTAGTTTCTCTTCTTACTCTTTTTTCTGACTAATATTTTCAGTTTTATAATATAATATGAGCTTATCGTTTACGTTTTCAATGATGGTGTTGACAATTATTCAAGGTGTTCTTTATAGTTTTCTCTATAACGTACTGGAGGAAGTTATTATTTATTAGATTTTGTGTTATTTAACATATTAAAAATTAAATTTCCAACTTCTTTCGATGATTCTTTCGTTTCTTCTGATGAAAATATAAACATTCTTGGCCTTAACATAAACAAAAGAATGTCTTAGAAAGCTCCCATTACAATGGTTGCTAGGGCGGCCTCATTCTTAGAGGGAGGGCTGTTTAGACTGAGTGACTTTTTTCCTCTTCTCAGCTGCTCCAACTATATAAAAAAGTCTCATCCATCCTTGTATGGAGTACTGCTATCATATCTAGAGGTAGGGGCTCTGGTTTCATCCTACTTTTAGACAGTCGTGTCAAAATGCTTATAAACTATCCTGTACTTTCCAATTCACTTGACCCTCTATCTTTGAAACGCGATGTTCGAGCTTTGTCTCTTTCTATTGGTATCACAAGGACAAGTGCTCGAGGAGCTGAAGACTCGCGTACAACCACATTCACGACGCACTCGTAGCACAAAGGGAAGCAGTGTCTGCACACGAGTTTTGTGTAGTAGACATTATAGCAACTCCAGGCTTGTTCGATGTGGTGCTTCCTTCTTTCTCGCCACTTCTGTTCTGTGAAATTCTTTTGCCCTTCTGTGTTTCCTATTCAATTTAATCACCCTCACTTTTAAGGACTGCGCGTCTGTGCTCATCTGTGAAATCTTGGTAAGATGATGACAATTTCTGTTTAAACACCCACTCCTTGAATAGGGATCTGCCCGTGAACGGTGGTGAAAACTATATACAGTATATATTTGATAGTCATGCACATATATACATATATATATTTATATATATATATATATATATATATATATATATATATATATATATATATATATATATATATATATATATATATATATATAAAAATAGTTTCCTAAATTAAATATTTGAAATTGAAATTAAGAATCTTAAACATTTAGTAATTGAAAGTGTTGGACAAAAGTTATTAAATATAAATATAAATATAAATATAAATATAAATATAAATATAAATATAAATATAAATATAAATATAAATATAAATATAAATATAAATTTAAATATAAATATAAATATAAATTCTAAATATAAATATAAATATAAAAAAATTAATGGAAAAGACTCGAATTTTGGAGGTTGTGCTATTGTAGACAACTAAGCATTTATGAGGTTAATTTAAACAAGTACTCATGTGTTGTGTGTAAACAAATTTGTTAATAGGATATTTGATGAAATGAAAATGGAATTGAAAATGAAGGAGTCAACTATTGAATTTAAATATAAAGAATAAAAAATAAAATAAGATTAAATTATTTAAGTTAAAATTAATAAAACCTGATTTATTTTAAAAGAAAAATAAATACATAACGAAATGCCTCAAAAATAATGATAAAAAAAAGAGAGCTGCAAATGTTAAATGTAATAAATTATTAAAGGGAAAAATATTTGAATAAAAAAATACTAAAGCGGAGAAACGGAAGGTAAAGAAAACATTGTACAAGGATAAAAATAACAAAACCTGCAAAGAACAAAAATAAATTTTGTTTTGTTAGAAATCTGAGTGACGAATAGTTAAACGTTAATGTATGCAAATCCTTTCATACAAGGCTTAATAATTCTGTCCAACTTGAGATTGTAAGAAAGAAAATTTCCATCATCCTTCAGAAATTTTCAAGAATGAAGGAATGGCATTTACTTGATAAGGATTGCAAAAGTACTGCTTATAGAAGTCGACATTTAGAGTTTGCTACATACTATGCTATGGATAATGGCTTATGTTATTGCAATCAAGTGAAAGGTTTATTTACAGCTATAGGTGTGGAACATAACCCTACTCAATGGCGCTTGTTTATTGATACCTCAACACGAAGCTTAAAAGCTGTATTGCTTCACAATGGAAATGAATATCCATCAATACCTGTTGCACACTCTGTCCAAATGAAAGAGGATTATGAAAATGTTAAGCATTTACTTGAAAAGATTAACTACAATGAATTTCAGTGGGATGTATGTGGTGATTTCAAAATGATAGGATTTTTGTTAGGTTTGCAGGGTGGGTTTACTAAATATTCTTGTTTTCTTTGCTTATGGGATAGTAGGGCAACTGCAGATCATTACAACAAAGTACATTGGCAAATGCGCACGGATCTACAGCCAGGTGCATTCAACGTAGTAAAAAACCCTCTTGTGCAGCCTAAAAAGGTTTTACTACCTCCTCTTCACATAAAATTAGGCTTAGCAAAGCAATTTGTGAAAGCTTTAGATTTTGGAGGGGAGACTTTTCAACAAATCCGTGTTATGTTTCCTAAACTGTCAGATGCTAAAGTCAAAGGGGGCATATTTACTGGACCCCAAGTTGCTACCTTACTAAAGTCATCAACGTTGGAAGAAAAGATGAGTAGTTTTGAAAGGGATGCTTGGTCTGCATTCCGTAATGTTGTCCATGGATTTTTAGGAAACAATAAAGATCCCAATTATGTACAGCTCATAGAGAAGCTTATTGAATGTTATAAAATTATGGGTTGCCGCATGTCTTTAAAGCTACACATGTTACATTCGCATCTTGACTTCTTTCGGGAGAATTTAGGGGATGTTAGTGAGGAACATGGTGAAAGATTCCACCAGGATATTCAAACGATGGAAAAGCGGTATCAGGGACGATGGAATTGTGCCATGATGGGAGACTATATTTGGTCTTTGGTTAGAAAAGATAAAAATATTCATAAAAGAAAAGGTAGATCCTCAAAACATTTCTAAATAAAGTAAGCAAATGCATTTCTTTCAATTGAAATTAATTTTTATTAATATTATATATATATATATATATATATATATATATATATTAGGCCATATATATTACATATTATATCTATATATATATAATAATATATATATAATGTATATATATTATATATAGACATATATATATATAATATTATAAAATATATATGTAATCTATAAATATTTTATATACAAATATAATATACATAAAGAGATAGTATAAAGTATATTTGGTCAATTATTTGGAAAAAATATATCTATCAATGCTTTTATAAACAATATATAATATTATAATGGAATAATTAGTCAATGCCGGTAGGGAAAATTCTGAAACAAGAAAATTCATAATTTTGGAATATCTCTAAAACTATCGATGTTTAGGGAAAATGATAAATGTTTGGATTAGCGCAAAAATCTGCAAAAGAAAACAATATAAAATAAAAGAAACAATTTTTTGTGTTACAGTTGTGTTATTATTCCCTCTTCAGACATAAATCAATTAAAATTGGTCATGTGATCCTAAGAACATATAAGGGTCAATATTTTTTAGACAATGTTACATGTTTTGTAACAAATTGGCTTTAACATCTAAACAGGAAATGTGAATATTATAAATGAAACAGTGTTCACATATGAATGCGGGGCGAAGGGCTGAAGAATAAAATATTCCTTTTAAAGGATGCCTGAAATGTAACCGTACCTTTTTATGATGAACGGAATGTCTTAAGAAGCATAGAGAAAGACAAATGGTAAGTAAGAAAATTAAAAATTTGTGAGTGTGCTGATCAGAAAATTGCTGATGCTCAAGAGGAAGATTCAACCTGACTGTGTGAATATCAGTGTGGTTTATGCGACGAGAATATAACCCTAGATAAGGGGCTCATAAATGTTTTCTGAAAACATTTGAAAAGAAAGAAAGGACTGGCAGGAAAAGAAAAATGTTATCATTTATTACGATGAGGGGGGGGAAACGTATAATCACAACGAACAGGATCAAGGTGACGGAAAATCAGTTGTTGATATGGTACCATACTTGCTTGTGAGCATGTTAGTATGTTATAAATGCAGCGATAAAGAATTAAGAAATGAACAGTGTGAGAAATGTGGAACTAAACGAAAGGAAATCTTCCATTTGGATTTGAATGCTGAAAATGATACAGACAAGTGTCCAGTCGCGATAAATTCATAAACTATTTATTCAGTTTTTCCAAAAAAACATCAGAAAGACGAATAATGTAGCAGCTCATAAGTGAGGAATTTGACACTGCCAATTTGTGTTCAGTAATTATTAGCGGAACCCGGTGTGTGTTATTTTGCGTAGTAACCTGTAAAACGTGGTACAAAAAGATCATCATTGACAAGCTCGCATAATATAAGTTTAAAGAATTCCTTATATCATGCTTGTGATTTGAGAAAGTATCAAAATGCATGGGGCTTGAAGTGATGTAGGCTAAATGGTTCTTCCGTACAAGATTTCTGAACTCTGGATGATGTAAATTATTTGGTCCAGATACTGTAGAGGAAGTTATTTGAAAACTACCGCATGGAAGAGTCACGGAGAAACGGAGAATTTACCGAGTGGTATAGCTCGTTCGAGAACAGAGAGTATGACATTAAAGCTGAATGCACTAAATATTGTGTGCAGGATGTTGACATTTTACGACAAAGTTTTGAAAAATTCCGAAAGATGTTCATTTGATAATGTTAAAATAGATGTTTAAACGAATGTTGTAGCAATTGCTTCATTATGTTTTTAGAGTCTTTAAACCATTATATTGAACCTGATACTGTTGCTTCATATTAGTCGAACAGCGAGAGAAATTATTGTACGAAGGTTTCGTTGGAGATAGCAATTATGAGAAGTATACTTGCAAGTATACATGCCGGAATGAGCGGCGAGCGAGTAGTCTTTAGATTAAGATAAACACTAATACCTGAGGTACACTGAAGTCTGTTGTTGATTATACACCTATTGACGGAGATGCTTTTGTAGCCCTCAGACAGGCTTCAAGTGACAGCCAGCTGACCCAGGAATGAACAGAGATGGAAGGCAATGGATAAGGCTGCGTCTGTACGCGTGCTTAGACGTGGTAAAAGAATACGCATAGCGTAAACTTGATTTCCATGGATGTATTGCATGGGCATCGAGTTTAAAAATCTAGGTAAAACATCGAGTCTCGATCTTTATAGAATGGCCATGTTACAAGAAGCTTCGTATAAAAGAGCCGGTTATGAAGTTGTGAGAGTGTGGGAATGCGAATGGAAAAAAATGAAAGATGATGTTGTGAGTATATCATGGTCTGACCTGATGAGAGGAGGAATACGAACTTCTGAAGACAGTATGTTAATAGAAATAGGCTAACGATGTCGCCAATCATAACTTATTATAGGCGAGCAAATTGTTACGGAGGTCGTACAGAACCCTTTGTATATTCTTCCTCCAAGACTGTGGCATAATAAATCTTGTTACCAGATTTCACATCGTTGTATACCATGGATTCAAAAATCTCAAGAAGTTCCCTAATAGATCCCGGGAAACTTGTTGACAGTGAATTATCCCTAGATTGCCTGAATACATATGGCGAACATGCAGCGGAAATATTTGGGTAGCTTAACGTTTTGGTTTTTACCTCCTCAAACTTATACTTCTGTTTCAGGGCAGTATAAAGAAAGACTATATTTAGCTCTATGTCGAACGTGCGCTAAAGAAGGATACGAAGGATTGTGCACTCACACTGATAGTCAACGCGAGATTAAGGGTGTTTACACAACACCGAACTAAAATTGGCTGTTGAAAAAGGCTACATGATTACCAAGATCTTTGAAATTTGGAAATTCAAACATATGGTTGGTTTGTTCACAGACTACGTGAAAGCATTCCTGAAATAGAAAACTGAGGCTTCAGGGTTCCCTGAAGGTATACAGTTAAGATCCTGAACTTGACATTTTCATCGAGGCTTTTGAAGAATTGAGGTTAAACTAGATTAAGGTATATAAAAACAATCCAGGTCTCCCGATTTCATTGCCGAAGTTATGTTTTAATTCTTTGGGGAAAAATGGCTAAGCGCGCACTGCTACAAGAAAGACATTGTAGTGCCAATAGCGACCAGAGGTGCTGGGGCTAAGCAAGCCGATTTGGAAATCGAAAATGTAGTGGTTGCTGGACAAAAACATATAGTTTCTGTACGATACACTGCTTATGCGTATAACACTGCAAAGTCTACAAATCTAGCTATCGCTGCGTTCACTACAGCCCACGCAAGAGTCAAACTATACAAACTCATGGAAAAACTTGGTCAAAGGGTATTATATTGCGACACCGACAGTTGCATCTTTGTAGCTAAAAAAGATGAGCTCGTACCCGAAACAGGAAGGTTTCTTGGTGATTTGACAGATGAAATCGGTGCTGGTATTACAGCCGACAGCTTTGTTTGCACAGGACCTAAATCTTACGCTGTTCGGCTTATAAAACCTGATGGTAGCATCGACCATATTCGGAAAGCTAAGGGATTAACATTGAGTAAATTGAGTAGTGATATTATCAATTTTGACGGCATGTTGAAAATAGTGTTAGATAAAGTCGATACAGATGCTGAAAACGAAGTGAGGGAATGGCTTATGGGTGCTGAAGAGTATTACAACGCTATAAAAGATAAGGACCTAACAGCAATTGCTATTAAACAAATGAGAGAAAAGGAAGGAGCTCCCACTCTTCATAATATGGTTTTCAATCTAGATGATTCAGATAAGCCGTATGTGAATACAAACGGTCGATATAGAGAAGTTTATACTCCTTCAATGATTTTTAGGGCTACTAAGAAGGGCGAGGTATCAATCAGAAAAGGAACAAAGAAACTGAGAATGACTTCAACAAAGAGGGGCTCTTATTATATACACTGCTTGATATACCTTTTGGTAAGAAGGTTCGCTCTCGAGCTCTATGCTAATTTCCCCATGTAATATATATATATATATAATATTATATATATATATATATATATATATATTATATATTATTATATATATTATATATATATATAATATATAATATATATATATATATAATTATAATATATATACTATATATATATATATATATATATATTATATATATATATATTATTATATCTATATATAATAAATATATATATATGATATATATATATATATTATATATATATATATATAGTATTATATATAATATATATAATAATATATAATATATATATATATATATATATATATATAATATTATAGTATATTATATATATATATATATATATATATATATTGCAAATGTGTATTTTGTACAAAATAAATGTATTTCTTTTTTATAATAAATGAGAAATAAAGAAAGTTTGAGAAAAAAAACTAATTGCTTTTCCATACCTTTTTTTTTTGATATTTTAATAATAAGTGAAATAATAATAAATATAATAATAATAATAATAATATAATAAGAATAATAATTAATAATAAATAATAATAATATAATAATATAATAATATATAATATAATAATAAATAATAAATAATATAAATAATAATAATATTTGTCTCGAGAGCCTTAGATAATAATTATAAAATAGAAAAGAAAATGTTTCTTTGTGTGTCTTAGTTCACATGTGATGTAACTGAAAAAGCTTTGTTCTGTGCGTCATAAATTTACACTTGACACCTAAAAGTAATAGTTTTTTGAAAACAAAGAGTTGTAACCAAAGCTTTTGTCTCTCTCCCCTGTATAAAGATAATTAATCTTTTTTAGACTTAAAAGGTAATTAAATCCTTTCTTTGTCTATTTCCCCTCACCCCTCTATAAATTGGGCAGTTGAATACCTTACACATTTATGCTAAAGATAATTAGATTTTCTTTCTTTGTCAATATCACCCCTTCTAACCCTCCCCCCTCTCTCCTTCTCTCCTTCTACCCCAGCATTTTACTTTAGTTAGATGAAGGCGATTGAACGGTGAAGATGTGCTGCTGCTGCTGCTGCTGCTCTAGCGGAGCCGGCGCGAAAAGCCGAATAATCTTATCATAGCGCTTTTATGCAGCGCGCGAGTGTAATGCTTGTACGTAGTATACGCGTAATATATTATATATATAATATATATATATATATTATTATATTATATATATATATATATATTATATTATATATATATTATAATATATATATATCTTATATATATATATATATATATATATATATATATATAATACGGGGGGTGAGGGGCCTTGGAGTGTGGTGTATTCTCTCTTCTGCATGAATGTATTCTCTAAAGTATATATATTATATATATATAATATATATATATATATTATATTATATATAATATATATATATATATATATATATTATATATATATATATATATATAATATATAATTAATATATATAATATATAAATATTATATTTATATATAATACATATACTATCCAGTTCAGGATCAGTTCCAGGATCCTGAAACACACAACATTCAGAAAATCTGGATTTCAAAATTTCATAGTACTTTCCAGTTTCCAGTTTCCAGGTTAGGATTTCAGTCCCCTCCAATATAGCTCTTTAACTACTGACATCACCAGGTGTCCAGCCTGTCTTTTCCTCTTTTTAATATTTTAGAGTTAAATATTGCATAATCGCAATTAATAAGTTTGTAAACAAACAAAGATAATATAATAGGAAGGTAAAGAATAAACTGCCTTCTCTGGGATTGAACCGATGTTGCGAATGAGAACGATATATTCGATGCTTTACCAATGAGCCTCTTCAACACATGTGGTTGTTCGATCCCAGAGAAGGCAGTATTTCTTTACCTTCCATTATATGTTCTTTGTTTGTTTACAAACTTATTAATTGCGATTATGCAATTTTAACATTATCATATATATACTATATATATAATAATAATATATATATATATATATATATATATATTATAATATATATTATATATATATATATATATATATATATAAATAATATTATATTATATATATATATATTATATACTATATTGGTGCAGCAGAAAAGATTGAGCAAATTTGAAGATGTTATTAAAATGTAAAAGAACGTTTCACAGAGATGACATGTTATTATACTCGAGGTGGGAGTTTTACCTATTTTAATCCTTAAAGTTCTGAAATAATGTCTCAAGATGGCAATTATTAGCAACATGCTGATGGAGCCGTTATCTATGAAGTTTTTGAACAGACGTTTCAACATATAGTCGTGATATTGCGTTGACCTCTTACAATTCGCTTCTTGGCTCTAGTAGGGTGTGAGGGAGATTAAAACCTTTTCTTTCAGGAAAAATCCAAATGCTCAAACAGGTTGACCGTCGCAGGCCATCCTAACATTCGCCTTCAAAGAGACCAACGTCCGGGAAACGTTCTTCCAAAACAGTGAGTGAGTTTTTGGCTTGTGTGATCTTTATAGGCCATTTAGTTTGAAAAAGTCCAACCTAATCCTACAATACTTTTTTTCATTTTGATGCACGAAAGTGTGAGCATGGTAATAGCGTTCGGATTTAGTCAAGTCGATCCTCCTCTCAAAGAAGTATGGGCCCTATAACTCTAAATGTGATGCGGCAACACAATACCGTTAGTTTAGGGGAATGTAGTAGCCTTTCCTTTATAACTCGGGGGTTATTTAATGCCAAGTAGCGGAAATTCTGCTTACTGATAGCCCCACACAGGTGAAAATGTGAGTAGTAAGCGGTGCACAACTGACAGCCAAACTGAAATCCGGAAGTTAAACGGATGGTTGCAAATGTTGCAAAGCAACATTTTGCAACATTTGGTTTTTCAAGCCTAACGTGTCAAGATTAGGGTTTTTAAGGTTGCTTGGTTTTAAGACCGTTTTGGAGGGTTTAGCCCCCTAAAGAGGGGCCTTTTTGGTTCCTGAAGGTTTTGAATGATTGGTAGATAATTTTTGATGGCTTCAATCTATTTATCGTGATCGATTACCCCTATATCGATATTTAAATTGTCTTTCTATGTGCTCTGGTTGACATTTTACATTGAAAAATATAATCGAAGGAAAATAATTACTATAATTAACATTCGATTAATCGTTGTAGTAATGTATCTACTTCGTCGGTTGCACCCTTTTCGATAGGAAGGAATAGAGATATAGGTCTGAAACTAGCTATATGTTCTACGTATGTGTTAAACTGATCACAAGCGAGTTTTTGTGATCCTAGGTTACCCTTAAGTAAGTGCTGCCCCCTTAGTGCCAAGGTCAAATTCGACCTGGAAACCATTTTACGCTTATCGTATGGGTAAAAATTTGGATGTTGACTATATGATCTGAGTATATCTCGTAGGAAACGAGATACTCCATGCGTCCCCGTAGGGGACGCGCCCCCCTAAAAATTAAAATATTCGTAGAAGACTGAATTCGGTAGTTTTGAAGAGAGTGGAGTTGGAGTCGGAGTCGGAGTCAGATTCAGCTTCGGAGTCCAGGGACCCCCCGGAGGGGAGCCCCTTCTAAAAATAGAAGAAGAAATGCATGGAATGCAAAAAAAGGAAGAAGAAAGGAAGAAGGAGGAAAGGAGGAAGGAAGAAGAATGAGGAAGGAGGAGTGGGAGAAGGATTCTGAGAATGAGTAGGAGTCGGTTGAGCCGGTGCGGTGACGAGTTAGTAAACATTCGTTTTTAATAATATAATATATTATGTTTACATAATGGTTTGCTCTAACATGTAACATTCGTCCAATTACATTGATTTGCAAAGATATTACCCGTCTTTCTAAATGTTGAAGATTGACTTTATATTTCAATTCATTTTCTTTTTATAAACGTTAACTAATGTAATTTTTTCTTAAATTGAAACATGCATATATTGTTTGCTTTTTTTATGTTTTTATTTTGCATTTATACTTTGTTTAATTTTATTATTTTAATTTTTTTATTTCGTAATTTTTTTTATTTCAATTTCTTTTTGTATTTTTAATTTTTTTTTATTTAAATTTATTTTTTACCTTATTTTTTATAAGTTTAATTATTTTATTTTAATTTTATTTATTTATTTTTTTTTTTAAAATTTTTATTATTTTTTTTTTAATTTGCTTTAAACATTTGTTTTTACTAAAAAAAATTATGCTTTTCATGTTTAAAACGTAAAAAATATTACGTTTTTACATACCCTTAAGCCGTAAATCAGTAAATCAAACACACTCGCTATTCCAATCCTGATCTATTGATCTATTGATCATTGATTATTGATTTATTGATTCTATTGATCTATTGATTCAGTCATTATTTTGTATATACATATCACTTTTCAAAACTTTGTTTATTTTTGTTTTATTTGCTTTAAAACATTTTGTTTTACTAAAACCATTTTTATGCTTTTCATGTTTTATAAAAATAAATTTGCATTTTACATAACTAAAGCAGTAAATCGTAATCAGTAAATAAACCACACCCACATCCACCCACATATCTATTAGATTTACATTGATCAATAACTTATGATAAAGAATAAACTAAACATGTATTTGTAATAGTTGAAAGTAAAATTATTTAACATACCGGATGTGTATCCTTATTTGCAACGTTTTCACTGACATCAGCAGAAATCTAAAACCAGACACAAACACAAGACCACGAATAAACTGCTAACATTATCAAAGTTCATACTTAATCAGTAAAAAACTAACATTACATACAAAACGTAACTATTCCACACTTTTGTCAAGCATAATCTCCGAACATAACTAAGAATAAATGACAAACACATACATACGCACACAACCACACACACACAACACACGCACACACATGAATAAACTGATAACATTAACAAAGTTCCATATTAAACAACAGTAAAGTAAATAACATAACATACAAACGTAACTATTACCTTTTTCAGCAATATCTTCTAACGTTACCAACAAGCCTAAAATGCAAAGCACGAACATTCACACACATAATAAAACTGCTAACAATTTACAAAGTTTCCATTCTATCAAATAAGTAACTAAAATTACTAAATAATTAAAATAATATTAATTTTTTTAAGCATTCTATAAATATCTCTTCATAGTATACATTACATAGTAATATTTAACAAAGATTTTTCGTGATCTAACCTAACTATTTGTAACGATCTAATAATAAATGACAAACCTATATATCGGAACAACACACACACACACAACACACAACACACACACACACAGACACACACGAATAAACTGATAACATATATCAAAGTTTATACTTAAAACAGTAATTACTCTCAGTAAATTAACGTAACTACTCGACACTTTTAGCTATCTCTAACATAACAATAAGAATAAATGCCGAAACGCACGACACACACAGCCACATGAAAACTGCTAACATTAGAAAGTTCCAAACTTACAAAGTAATAACTTAACATTACATACAAAAGTATGAAGTACTACCAGCAAAAACGGCATCACAACTGTTACAATTAAATTAGTAATGATTTAACAAAGATTTAAGTAGTATTCTAACCTCACTATTGAACGAACTAGAATAAATGATAACCATATATTACTGCAACGAAAACAACACTCAACAACCACAGAGGAATAACTGATAAGCACTATCAAAGTTTTCATACTTAACAACAGTATGTAACTACATTACATACAAAAGTAACCTATGTGTTGTGGCATTTAATTCTTAGTTTCATTAAATAGTTATGGTTAGGATATATAATCTTTGTAAATATTTATAGGTTATGTAAAATTACATTGATATGTTAAAGATACATGAAAAATGTGTATAAATTACGTTTTTGTACTGCTATGTTTTTAGTTTTTTACTGGCTGTTATATGGAGATTTGTTAATGTTTAGCTTTGTGCTTAGGTATGTTAGGTTTGTTGTTGTACATTATTTTTTTAGTTCAGGTGATGCTATAATTTTGGCTTTATTAATGGAAAACTTTGTTACGTTAGCAAATATTCGTTTGTGTGTGTGGTTGTGATTTTATTCATAATTTTTAAAATAGTTAATGATTTGGATACGATAAATCTTTGTTAAATTTACTATGTTAAAGTATAATTAAATGGAGATGTTAAAGATATGTTTTACAAAGTGTGGATAGTTTAGTTTTTTGTATGCTATGTAGATACTTTACTGTTGTTAAGTGTGGAACTTTGGTAATGTTAGCTGTTTATTATTGCTTAAGTATGTTACGGTTTGTTGTGTACTTATATTCTTAAGTTCAGTGATGCATGTTAGTTATTAATGTGAAAACTTTGTTACGTTGCCATATATTCTGTGTGTATGTGTGTGCGTTCTTTGTTACTTACTTTTCATTACAATATTAGGTTAGGATATATTATCTTTGGATAAATATTACTATGTTAATTCGTGCTAAGGTATTCAAGTTTGTGTTGTAGCTTTATATGTTTAGTTCAATTTTGCTATGTTAGGTTATTAGTGTGAAACTCTGTTACGTTAGCATATATTCGTTCATCATTGTTAAAGAACTTGATTATGTTTATCCAAAAATATACTCGAAATGTGACTCTAATTCATAGATCATAGATAACATAGGATGGGGGTGGGTGGGGGTGGAAGGGGGAGGAGGGGTTTGATTTACTGTTTACTGATGTAAAAGTAAAAATCTGTGTAATACAGGCATAATTCGTTTAAATTATAAAAATGGAAAAATTAAAATTTAGTAAAAAAAAATGTTTTAAGCAAATAAATAAAAAAATTAATAAAAATAATAAAATTTTGAAAATAAATTAAAAATTAATTGAAAAAAAAATAAACAAAAATTAAATGTACAAACTAAAACTTAAAAAAAAAAAAGCAACAATTTATTTAGTTGATCATTTATAAAAGAAAACAGAAGATTTAAAATAGAAACGATTATCTTTGTGTGTGTGTGTGTATTTTCTTAGTTCGTTAAAATATGTTAGGTTAGATTACGTATAAATCTTTGTTAATTTATATGGTTAATGTATAAATTACATTGAGAATGTTTACGATATGCTTGAAAAAGGGTGATATAGGTTAAGTGTTTTGTATTATTGTTGTTACTATATGTTGTTAAGTATGCAACTTTGCTAATGTTAGCCAGTTTATTCATGTGTGTGTATGTGTATGTGTGTAATGAACATCTCGTGTAATGTTGTTGACTGGCATACAATATGTGTCTCAAAAAAGTGTGAATGAGGTTACGTTTTTTATGTAATGTTAGTTTAATTTACTGTTGTTAAGTATGAAACTTTGATAATTTATCAATTTATTCGTGCGTGTGTGTGAGAACGCAACTGGTTGTGTGGTGTGTATACGTGCGTGACGTGCGTGCGTGTGTGTGTTTGTGTGTGTGTGAGTGTGTGTGTGGTGTGTGTGGTGTGTGTGGTGTGTGTGTTGGTGTGTTGCTGTGTGTTTGTGTGCGTTATATATGTTTTGTCATTTATTCTTAGTTCGTTACAATAGTTAAGGTTAAGATAAATTTTGTTAAATATTACTCATGTTAATGTAAAATTAACATTGATATGTTCGAGATATGTTTGAAAAAGGTGAATAGGTTACGTTTGTATGTAATGTTAGTTACTTACTGTTGTTTATATGGTATTTGCTAATTTGAGTATTCGTTCAAAGTGTGAGTGCTCGTTACGTCTGGCATTATTCTAAGTTGGTAATGTAGAACATCAGCTAGAAAAGTGTGAATAGGTTAGTTTTGTATGCAATGTTAATTTACTTACTGTTTGTTAAGTATGAATACTTTTGATAATGTTACCAGTTTATTCGTGTGTGTGTGTGTGTGTGTGTGTGTGTGTGTGTGTGTGTGTTTGTGCATATGTATGTGTTTGTCATTTATTCTTAGTTATTTAAATGTTAGAGATATGCTTGAAAAGTGTGAAATAGGTTACGTTTTGTATGTAAGTTGACTTTATTTCTTTGTTTAAGTATGGACACTTTGTTATTGTTGGAGTTTATTCGTAGGTGAGTGATGTGTGTGTGTTTGTAGGTGTGTGTGTTAGTTGTATAGGTTATGATAGGTTTTTATAGGTTATGTTAAATAATTTTACTATGAAATTTTTTTAAAGAACTTATTTGTTTTATGTTATATAAAATATGACTTGAATCAATAGATCAATAGATCAATAGATGATGCTGGGGTGGGGAAGGGGTGGGTGGTTGATTTACTGATTTACTGATTTACTTGCTTTGGGTATTTAAAAGATGCAAATTTTTTTGTACGTTATAAACATAAAAAGCTTAAATGTACTAGTACCACAAAATGTTAAGCAAATTAAACAAGACCGAAAGAACTTTTAAGCTTCAAACTCCACAATTATTACTTGATATATGACTAGAAAAAATAAATTAATAGATCAAAGATCAATTAGATAATGGATCATAGATAATGAAATAAATGGATATGATATATGGATCATGGATGGGTGGGGATGGGTGGTTTAATTACTGATTTACTAGCTTAAGGTATGTGTAAAAAAAGTAAATTTTTTCGTTTTAAACATGAAAAGCATAATTTTTTTTTAGTAAAACAAATGTTTGAGCAATAAAAAATAAACTAAATAAAAAATTTATAAAAATAAAATAAAAAATAAAAAATTAAATAAATTAATTAAGGTTTTAAAAATAAAGTTAAAAAAATATTTTAAATAAGAAAAAAAAAAGTAAAAATAAAGACAATTGAAATAAAAAAATTACAAAATAAAAATTAAAACCTAAATAAAATTAAAAGAACAGATAAGGCAAAATAAATATAAAAAAAGCAAACAATATATGCATGTTTCGGTTTAAGGAAAAATTATATTAGTTAACGTTTATGAAAAAGAAAAAGGAGATGTGAAATAATTAATGTACTCTTCAAACATTTAGAAGACGGTTATCTTTGGCAAGATGCAATGTAATTGACGAATATATACATGTAGATGCAGATGCGCAGTTTATGTGTAATGATTATTTATATGTTAACGAATGTTTTACTAACTCGGCCCGCAGCCGGCTCAGCACCGGTGTCGGAACTGACTCTGTATCCTTCTCCTATCTCTTTCTCATTCTTCTTCTTCCTTTTTCCTTTCCTCCCCCTTCCCCTCCCCCCCTTTTCCCCCCCTTCTTCTTCCTTCTCTTCTTTGTTTTGCATTCCATGCATTTCTTCTTCTATTCAGAGAAGGGAAAAACGTTGATAACGGCTGTGTACTCCAAGGGTCATTACTTCGGAAGAAGATAACTGTAATTTCAGGTAGGGTC
Organism: Trachelipus rathkii; assembly: GCA_015478945.1. Taxonomy (NCBI): domain Eukaryota; kingdom Metazoa; phylum Arthropoda; class Malacostraca; order Isopoda; family Trachelipodidae; genus Trachelipus; species Trachelipus rathkii. The sequence goes on from JABUQX010129965.1 coordinate 52,113, forward strand.
CAATTCAAAAGTAAACTACAATAAATCAATTACACTTTGGGAATAACATATATATTATATATATATATATATATATATTATAATATATATATATATATATTATATATATATATATCATATAATATATTTATATATATATATATATCATATATATATATATAATATATATAATAATATATATATATATCTATATATATATAATATATATATATATATATATATATATAATATATATATATAGGGTGTGTCAGCAAATACTTAACAGTGTGTGTATCGCGTGAAGTATTGCGTATGTGACAAATTTTTTCGAAATAATACTCTTTAAGTAGTGTGCGAGAATGGGACAGTTTGCAGTTCATTTTGCGCATGCACAGATGTGAAAGGCGGAATTTGTTTTTTTGAATGGAGAGGTAATATTTTCATCAGATTTGAAATGTAGTGGCGAATTATACGATCTAAGTTACTGAAAGGACACTTTTATCTACAGTGTTACCTTACAAGCTATCCACATTCAAAAACATTGAATGTTACTGGTGTATCACGAAAAACATACTTATATTAAGGACATACCGTATGGTTAATGGAGAAACTTAAAAAAGTAACCTTCGAAACATTACGTTGAAGTAATTTGGGTGTTTAAGTAACCAAATCTTGAAACCTAGATACTGTGACGTTGTTTAGTAGAAGACCCTCGCGATGTGTACTCCACGAAAGAAAACAAGCATGGTCGAATTGTACATTGCAAATTGATGGAATTCAGGTAGCCACATGTCTCTATTGGGCAACGATACCTGAAATGGCCGTCAAACCTGGCACGTAAATAATTTATAGAATCTAACATAAGATTTGCACGTTACAGGATTGTTCACACACGACGGCAAGTCCCGGTAAAAATCGTGTTCGTAACATCTGATGTTGAATTGTTTCTTATAACCTTGAAAAATCCCTGTCATGCTTATGTGCCGGCTAGCAGGGTTCTTTGAATTTCCAAAGAGACTGGTAGTTAGAATTCACTATGACGGTATATACATGACATACAGGCGCGCCATCGTGCACGGATTGCGTCCTGGAGACGCTGAAGAGATTAGGCTTCCTAGCTTTTGATGAAAAGCTTCTTTTTGGGATGAGTATGTATACCTACTTAAGAACATCATGTCTTGAGAGATGAAGGCGTTGTTTAATGCTCAAATGGAGATTGATATAACTTTGGACTTGTCGTCACTGGGCGGATGGAAATCCTATATCATTTCATGCCTCCACTGAATATTTCAATCGTCAATGTGTGGTGTGGGGTTCAACAGTCACTTATTTGGCCTTATTTTTTTCAATGAGCACCTCAAACACGCTTTTCATTTCTTGGATATATCCTTCAGGATATGCAGATGTCACTTTGACCAGGCGCAACATGTACATTCAAACTTAGAATGGTGTCTGCACACAGGGCAAGGGTGTATACGATTACCTCAACGTGTGTCCGCAGGGAAATGAATGCGGGAGATATGTACCTTGCGTCACCCGACCGCTCACCCTAACTGCTCGTCTGACTAATTGCCTGTGGTTATAATCTGTGGTTTTATGCAGATACACTTACCCAATAACCCGGTGGGATATCTGAAGCACGTATTCGAACGCATGTTCGGGAAGTTACGGCCGATATCCCTCGGTTTTGGTAAAGACAGAAATTTGGATGAAGAGGGCAAGTGCATAAATTCGTGCATGGTGGGCACTTTGAGCAGCATCTTTAATAGTGTATTTTCTCGACGTTGAAGGCTGGCCATACTTCTTTACTCATAACAGTAATTAAAATATCTTTCTAACTTTTGTTTACCTATGTCTGTTTGGTACCCATAATAGATTCAATGTTTTGAAGTGGATAGCGTGTAAGTATAACGTAGGTAAAAGTGTGTAAGTAATTTAATGTATAATTTCTTACGTCATTTCAAATCTGGAGTAAAAAATATATACCATTCCATTCAAAAAACACATAGTTCACGCCTATTTGGACTACTACTGCGCAATGCCCAAACAATAATCAAAAAACATGATATTAAGACACGTAACGTACGAAATATTTTATATTGAAAATTTTGCAATGGGCAATGATTTTCACTCGTTACAACAGTGTTACGTATTCGCCTGAGACACCTGTAATTATATCACTTGTGGTGAATACTTATATTACGATTTTTTTAAATTTAAGTTTAAATTTCTCAAAAATTACTGTAGTATATATCTAAGATAAATTGTTTATTGTACCAAAATTGACTAGAAACAATCGTTTTCATTTATGTGGCAAAATCTTTTTCGAGTAGTGTAATTATTCATCATTAAGTATTCACTCTAATTTTATTGGGAGGTAAAAAATGCAAGTCTGTCACATTAAAGACTAACATGCGTATGTAATTCGCTGTTCAATAGATTTTATTTTATGTTCAATTTAGCATTTTACTAGCTTTTTTAAATAATTTACGATGCATTTTATAAATAATTTGTTCTAGTTAAGGGCAACCAAAAAAAGTAATATATTGCATAACACTTTTCTCTCTTTGAAAAGCTTTTCCATGAACACAGACATTGCACTTGAGGTCGTTTAGGTTAACTTTAAACATATGAAGCTCAGACTGAATTTCTTCTTTTTTCCTTATTTATACTGCAAGTTTAAGAAAAGGTAGATTTTTAATTAATAGCTTGCAAATCGATTTTACGAGCTGAAAGAACTTGGGGCATTTCAGTAATATCGTTTGAAAATCATCATTGTTAATATGAAGTAATATTTTAATGTAATAAGAATTTAGAATTTCCTACTCAAACGAAATAATTTCAATAAAAAATTTTAAAAAAATTAATTGAAGATTCGCAGTTTACATAGAAAGAGGAGTTCTCTACCATGACGCAGTAA
>JABUQX010129966.1:5000-15000 GCA_015478945.1 Trachelipus rathkii
GATCTATTGACTATTGATTAAGGTCAATATTTTTTTACTAAAATTGTAACGTTTTACATACCTAAAGCAGTAAATCACTAAATCAAACCCCCATCCAACCTCTATTGATCTATGAATCTATTGATCTATTGATTAAGGTCAAATATTTACTAAAATTGTAACCGTTTTAACATACCCTAAAGCAGTAAATCACTAAATCAACCACTATCCAACCGACCATCCATCCACCTTCCTGGCCATCCTTGATTCTATTGTCTATTGATCTATTGATTCAAGTCCAATTTTTTAGTATCATTTTGGATAAACATACATAAATCAATTCTTTATACAAAGATCATCAATATATGCAATACGTAACAAAGTTTTCCACATTAATAAAGATTACTTAGCATCATCTGAACTATAAATATAATACACAATGACAAACCTGACACATCTTAAACAGGAATAACTGTAAACGTTAACAAAGTTCTACACTTAACAACAGTAAAGTACTAACAGCACACAAAGACGTATCCTATTCACACTTTATCAAGCATATCTCTAACATACAATTTAATTTTACATTAACATGGTAAATTTTAACAAAAAATTTATCACAACATTGGTTAACTATCATACTAATCAACGAATATACTCTAACATAATAAGGGTTCCCCCCATCAATAAAGCTAACATGGTGTAAAATTGAACTAAGAAAATAATGTACTAAGACAAACCTAACACAAACTTACACATGAAAAACTGTTAACATAACAAAGTTTCCACACTTCACACCTCTAAAAGTAACTAACACTGCAACAAAACGGTAAACATATTCTTAACTTTTCAAACATATTCTAACATATTATCGTTAACTTTACACTGACACAGTAACATCACATTAAATAAAGCTTACTTAGCATCCATCTGAACTATGAATATAAACCCCAACGACAAAACCTAACAACATCTTAAACAGGAATAAACCAGTCAACGTTAACCAAAGGTTTCACCTTAACAAACAGTAAAGTAAACTAAACATAACATTCAAAAACGTAACTTATTCACACTTTTCTAACATAACATGTTAATTTTACATTAAAGACTGTAATATTTGAACAAAATTTACAATAACCGTGTGTAACTTATCATACAGACCCATGAGTATACTCTAACATAATAGGTTTTCACATTAATAAAAGCTAACATAGCATCAACTGAACTAAGAAAATAAGTACAACAACACCTAACACAACTTAAGCAGGAATAAACTGTTAACATTAACAAAGTTTCGCACTTAAACAACAGTAAAGTAAACTAAACATAACATTCCAAAAAACGTAAACTTATTCACACTTGGTCAAGTATGTCTCTAACATAACAATGGTTAATTTTACATTAACATGGTAAATATTTTAACAAAAAATTTAGCATAACCCTACCTAACCCTCTAATACCTAATGGATAAAGACAAACAAAGTAAAGTTTGTTATCTCTGTAAAAAGCTACTATGAAACATAACAATACTTAAACACACAAAATGGCTACAACGAATAAAACAGCCAGACCAACATCTAAACAACAAAGCGTACATAAAGGGACAGTAAAACAAGTTTTCAGGTGTATAACACTATATTTCCAATAAAAAGAAACATTAATAAATAATATATTCAAATACATATAGTTTTTAATTTTAAATATATTAATCCTTCTAATCAGGGGGACATAGGATTCTGTATAATTTGAGCAGTTCTATATGTTTCTCCAGAGATTCAACTCCATCCGATAGGATGTAAGCATAAATACAACCAGCGGCACTAAACCATTTTTCTGCATATTTCGGTTCAACAGCACTCACTCGCTCACGCCAGAGAGAAGTAAACGGTATCCGGCTGATAGTTAATTAAGGGCAGAATTTCTGTATACTGCAATTATACCGGAAACCACAATGTTTTCAGTGAAATATCGTAAGATTACAACCAATGAGCTATATGAATTAAGTCCTCGAGTATGTCAACATCTTTAAGATGAGACTTTTAGTCGTTTTTCATATCAACAAAGCTGGTTATATTTCAAGATGATGAACAGTGAAACCCTATACACGTTACGCATGAATGTGACGCAATCATTGGTTTCCAATAGTTGAGTACATCAATACTTTTAACATTATCCAGATACAGTGAAGGCAACATCTATTCTATTATTGCCTCTCAAGCTGACACCTGGCTGATTTCAGTAGGAGGTAATGGTCTCAGATGACCCTTCTCATTCTTTACCCAACTTCAACGCTTTCGTAATCTTGAGGAATTCTTCACAAACATGATTAAAGGTCTATTACTTGCACCCCCAATTGGAATACAAGTAATATATTGCTTTCCATTCGTTTTACGAAAAAATGTAATTGACACATCGTTGGGTATTACGAAGGTCCTCGTAAAGAGGACATTCGTAGGAGCAGAACGAGAGGTCATCATACCAACACAGCGAAAAATGTCTTACTGACGAAATTCGGATGTATAAACAGATCTAAAAGGTAACGAGATTCTTTCTTTCAACCAATCAGAAGAAAGTAAACAAGAATACAATGCACGAACGAACCATATCAGTTCAAAGGGGTATATATTCTCGTTAGACAACAACAACAACAATAACATAGTACAAAAATAAGTTCTTTATATACTAACCAACGAATATATGCTAACTAACATTGTTTTACATGAAAGGGTGTAAGCGGGCTTTGGGCCTCAGCCCGAAGGGCTGAGGCCTTACCCCTCCTTCGGAGGGGTAAAGCCCGCTTACACCCCTTCGGGGTGATCCCCCCTCGCTGGATTCACACCCTTTCAAGGGGCGCATCCCCCTGGGTTTTCTCTCGGAAGGTAATGTGTTGCTTTAGATACTCTTGGTTAATGAAAACTGTTTATTTTGGTTAAAACTTTGTTATGTTTACAGTTATTCGTTGTGGAAATAACACTGATTTGTTAGAGAAATGATGAGTTTTTGTAAGATATTACTGTGTTAACTGACGATGATGTGTTAGAAACGTGAGCCTAGGTTAAGTTTTTGTTGAATAATGTTAGGTTTGCCCTAGACTTTTGCTAATGTCTACGTTTATTCCTAGGTCAAATGATGTTATACTCGAAACGAGTGACACTTTGATGAAGATAGTGTCAATTCATAGTTCAAGATGGTGGCATCTTTGATAGAGTGGTCACTTTGTTAAGGGATTTTGTTAGATAATACGGCTTTACCTGTTGCTAATATGCTCGAAAAGTGGGAACATATCGAGTATTGTATGACCTGTTAGCTACTTTACCTTGATCAGTAGGGAATTTTTTCAGGATGTTAGCTGATTATTCATACGCGAGGTATGTTAGGTTTGGCATTTGTACCTTATATTCCTAGGCAACAGGGATGATTGGGTGAGAGCTATTGGCTGCTAAAACTTTTGTTGGTTAAGCATATATTCCGTAGGTTAGTATATAAAGAACTTTATTTCTATGTTAGTTTGTCCAAATGATACTTTGCAAATGACTTGAAATCAATAGTTCAAATAGATCCACAGGCGGGTGGGACGGGTAGGGGACTGCAGGAATGAAGAAAATGATTTCGATTTACTGATTAATGCTGAGTAATCAGCTATTTTTTCATCTCTTTAATGTGATATTTTAATGATGAAAACTTATTTTATGTTATGTTAGGATAAAATTTTGTTTATTTTTTGTTATGTTTGGTTAAAACTTTGTTATGTTTGCGATTAATTCGCTGGGGATTATGATATTTAGACGTGTTATGATGAATGTTTTGTTAAATGTCACGAAGTTGAGAAAAACATTGCTTACTTTTGCTTTTGCTTCTCTCTTAGTATAATTAATTAGACAGGTTTATGCTAAACTTTTTGTTAAATATTACGATTAATGTAAAATTAACATGATATGTTAGAGATATGCAATGAAAAAGTGTGAATAGGTTACGTTTTGGACGAAGTGTTTATGTAATTTACTGTTGTTAAGGGCGGAAGTTTGTTAATGTTAACTTTTTATTCATGCTTAAGTTGGTAATAGATTCGTCGTTGTACATTATTTTCTTAGTCCTATTGATGCTATGTTAGCTTTAATTAATATGAAAACCTTGTTATGTTAACATATATTCAATGGTTAGTATATAAAGAACTTCATTTTGTGCGCTATGTTTTATCCGACATGAATCTAGATAATGCTAACGTTAAATCAAGTTGTTGATGTTAAAAATTAACAATGATATGTTAGAGATATCCTGAAAAAGTGTGAATAGTTACGTTTTGTATGTATGTGTTAAGTACTTTACTGCTGTTAAGTATGGAACTTATGTTAATGTTAGTTGTTTATTCATGCGTAAGGTGTGTTAGATTTGGTTTTGTACATTATATTCTTAGTTCTGGTAATGCTATGTTAGCTTTATTAATGTGAAAACAATGTTACGTTAGCATATATTCGTTGGTTAGTATATAAAGAACTTATTTTTGTACTATGTTATTGTTGTTGTTGTTGTTGTCTAACGAGAATATATACCCCCTTTTGAACTGATATGGTTCGTTCGTGCATTGTATTCTTGTTTACTTTCTTCTGATTGGTTGAAAGAAAGAATCTCGTTACCTTTTAGATCTGTTTATACATCCGAATTTCGTCAGTAAGACATTTTTCGCTGTGTTGGTATGATGACCTCTCGTTCTGCTCCTACGAATGTCCTCTTTACGAGGACCTTCGTAATACCCAACGATGTGTCATTTATTTTTCGTAAAACGAATGGAAAGCAATATATTACTTGTATTCCAATTGGGGGTGCAAGTAATAGACCTTTAATCATGTTTGTTGAAGAATTCCTCAAGATTATCGACAGCGTTGAAGCTTGGGTAAAGAATGAGTATGTGTCATCTGAGACATCACCTCCTACTGAAATCAGAGGTGACAGCTTGAGAGGCTATAATAGAATAGATGTTGCTTTCACTGCGTCTGATAATGTTAAAAGTTTTAATTTTCGCAACTAATTGGCAACCCATGATCTGTCACATTCAATGCGGTACGTGTATAGGTTCACTGTTCAGATCATCTGAAAAATATAACAGCTTTGTTTTGATATGAAAAACGACTTAAAGTCTCATCTTAAAGATGTTGACATACTCGAGGACTTAATTCATATAGCTCATGGTGTAATCTACGATATTTACACTGAAACATGTGGTTTCCGGTATAATGCAGTATACAGAAATGCCTTAATAACTATCAGCCAGGATACGTTTACTTCTCTCTGGCGTGAGCGAGTGAGGTGCTGTTGAACCAAAATATGCAGAAAAATGGTTTAGGCCGCTGGTTGTATTTTTATGCTTACATCATATCGGAATGGAGTTGAATCTCTCTGGAAGAAACATATAGAACTTGCTCAATTTATACAGAATCCTATGTCCACCTGATTAGATGGTTTAATATATTTAAAAAACTTATATGTATGAATGTATTTATTTATTTAATGTTCTTTTTTATTGGAAATTATATGTTATACACCTGAAAACTTGTTTTACTGTCCCTTTATGTACGTTTGGTTGTTTAAGATGTTGTGGGTTTCTTGGGCTGTTTATTCGTGGTAGCCATTATGTGTGTTAAGTATGTTTATGTTCATAGTTTACTTTACAGAGCAAAAACTTTACTTTGTTTGTCTTTATCCCATTAGGTATTATGCTGGTTAAGTTAGGGTTATGCTAAATTTTTTGTTAAAATATTACCATGTTAATGTAAAATTAACATTGTTTTGTTAGAGACATACTTGACCAAGTGTGAATAAGTTATTTTTTTGGATGTTATTTTAGCTACTTTACTGTTGTTTAAGTGCGAAACTTTGTTAATGTAACAGTTTATTCGTGTGTATAAGGTGTGTTAGCTTTGTTGTTGTACATTATTTTCTTAGTTCAGTTGATGCTATGTTAGCTTTATTAATGTGAAAACCTTATTATGTTAGAGTATACTCATTGGTTCTGTATGAATAATTAACACACGGTTATGGTAAATTTTTGTCAAATATTACAGTCTTAATGTAAAATTAACAGAGACAGGCTTGACAGAGTGTGAATAAGTTACGTTTTTGAATGTTATGTTAGTTACTTTACTGTTGTTAAGGGTGAAACTTTGTTAACGTTGACTGTTTATTCCTGTTTAAGATGTGTTAGGTTTGTCGTTGCGGGTTATATTCATAGTTCAGATGATGCTAAGTAAGCTTTATTAATGTGATGTTACTGTGTCAGTGTAAAGTTAACGATAATATGTTAGAGATATGCTTGAAAAAGTAAGAATATGTTACGTTTTGCATGCAGTGTTAGTTACTTTTTAGAGGTGTTAAAGTGTGGAACTTTGTTAATGTTAACAGTTTATTCATGTGTAAGTTGTGTTAGGTTTGTCTTTGTACATTATTTTCTTAGTTCATGTTACACCATGTTAGCTTTATTGATGTGAAAACCTTATTATGTTAGAGTATACTCATTGATCTGTATGATAATTACACATGGTTGTGGTAAATTTTTGTTAAATATTACCATGTTAATGTAAAATTAACATTGTTATGTTAGAGATATGCTTGATAAAGTGTGAATAGGATACGTCTTTGTGATGCTATGTTAGTTATTTTACTGTTGGTTAATGTGAAGAACTTTGTTAACGTTTTACAGTTTATTTCCTGTTTAATGAATGTTTGCTTTTGCTTTACTGCTTTACCCTTTAGGGTCTGTAAAACAATGAATTTTTTAGTTGAAACATATACTTTACATACCTAAAAGCAGTAAAACAATATGAATTATGTATTGAGCATATTACATATTACATACATTAATGCATCGATGCATCGATGCATCGATGCATCGATGCATCGATGCATCGATGCATCGATGCATCGATGCAATAATGGTTTAACACAATATTACATTATTGTTTTATTGCTTTATGTCTTTAAGTTAAGTTTTTAGGTTATTAAAATATCGATTAATCGATTAATCGATAAACAATTAAAAAAATTTATAATTTTTTTATAAACATTTAATTTTTTTTTTTTTTTTTTTTTTTTTTTTTTTTTTTTTTTTTTTTTTTTTTTTTTTTTTTTTTTTTTTTTTTTTTTTTTTTTTTTTTTTTTTTTTTTTTTTTTTTTGTTAAACTTCATTGTATAAAAATGCATTCCTTTTTCATAATAAAGTATCGATTAATCGTTAGATTAATAAATCACTCTCCCTTAAACCAGCCAACTCTTTATCTCAGGTGATTCGCTAATTAACTAAACATTGTATTGCATGCACACGTAATCAAATACAAACATCATATATCTCTTTCTCAGCTTTACTTAGTTAAACTTTTTAAATAATGTATCTGTACTGATTTAATTCATCTATAAAATAATCAAAATATATTAGGGTAATAAAATAATTTATTATTATTTACATTTTATTATTTTTTTATTTTTTTTTTTTTATACAAATATGGAAATCAATCTTTATAATATATAAATTATATATTATATAATATATTATATATATATTATATATATATTATATATATTATATATATATATACCTTTACATTTTACAACAATATTTTCACAATACAATAGGCGTAATATATATTTATATATATATATATATATATATATATATATATATATATATATATATATATATATATATATATATATATATATTATATATATATATTATATATATTATATATATCATATATATATAATATATATATATATATAATATATATTATATATATATATAATATATATATATATATTATATATTTACATTTTACAAATATTTCACATAACAGATAAGCGTATATATATTATATATATATATATATAATATATAGTATATATATATAATTAATATATATATATATTATAATATATATATATATGATATATATATATATATAATATATATATAATATATATATATATATGTAATATTAAATAGATATTAACAATGCCTTTAAAATCCATAGGATACTGTACGGAAAGAGTTTCGTACAAAGATACGTTTATCAGAAGTATGTTGTAACATTCTAGAACCTGATATAATACTAACTCCACCATGTTTCCCCGCCTGAAAAGTAGTAGTAGGTATGTTGTAACATAATCCGCCTCTACTACTTCCATGTAAGTCAGCTAAAGGATTCTGTGACTCATTTGTTCTGGCTGCAATTTTATGTGGAAGTTCTATTTCGGCTGATTCATTGTCATTATCCAATTGTATCTCATTCATTGCTTTTACTGTGACGTCATTGTATCTGATGTCTTCATACAACGATTCATCATGTCCTGAACTATTTTCAGAACCTCGTTCAGTTACTAACTTCAACAATTTCCCGAAGTTAATAGTATCTTTAGTGTCTTTACTGATTGTAAGGCCTTTGACTTTTACAATATATTTTATACCACCTTCCTTAGTTCTTATTCTGACAGCATATGATTTAGGCCCTGTGCATACAAAGGAGTCACCATAGGCGCCTTCTCCATAATCAGCTATTTCATCTGTCAACTCACCTAAAAAGTTACCTGTATCGGGAACTTCATCGTTTTCACCAGATACAAAAATACAAGAATCTGTGTCACAATACAATGCCCTTTCTTTAACCTTATTAAGTAACTCGTATAATTTTATACGGGCGTAAGCAGTGGTGAATGATGCAATAGGAATGTTTGTAGTTGTTGATGAACGTTCAGCTAATTCATTTTTTACAATTGTAACAACATATTTATTGCCTATGGGTACAACGGATGAGACTTCAACATCACTTTGATTGATCAATTCCCATACTTCTTTGTCACTAACACATACTCTATCTTCACGTGATGGTGTATTTTGTGCAAATTTTCCCCAAAGAGAATTAAGACACAGTTTAGCAATGAATCGCATGCCAGGGTTCTTCTTGATGTTGCTTATGTCAAGCTCTACACCTTCTCTTTCTTTGAATAAGCGGACGAATTCTTTAAGTTTTTCTTCAAAGTCAGGATCGTCTTCATGAATATTATTGGGAAGTCCTGAAGCTTCAGTCTTTACTTTTACGAAATGGTTGACATACCCTTCAAACAAGAACTCTTGTTCTTTAAATACCCATACTTCAAATATCTTAAGTATTTTATATCCCATATCCAATGCCAGCTTAATTTCAGGAGTTGTGTATACACCGTCTATTGCACGTTCATTCTCACTGTGAGTGCATTTCTCACAACCTTTCTCTACACATTTCGCACATAATGGAAACATTAGTTTCTTTTTAGTCCGTTCAGGAAGGACAGGAATGTATAGTTCTTGGGGTGGAAGGATCTTGATATACGCAACACCAAAATATTTGTCATCGATTCCATTCTTAAAAGACTCAATACCTGGCACTTTGTCGCCTATTAGTTTTTCAGGTGGACCACAGGGATACTTCATACGTTTCTGTACATATGGATAGAGAGATGTATAATCCAGATACATTATCTTTTTGCCCTCTGTTGGAGGATAATAATGCACGAAAGGCTCGGTACGACCCCCGAACAATGATTTGTCTATTACAAGTCTATTGTTAACAGCGTCGTTACTTATACGCTGTACATATTCTTTAACAGTCACGTCTTTATCGATATGATCAGGATCTTGAATTGTTTCTTCTTTCTGTGACTTCCACTCACATTCCCATACTCTAATCACATTAAATCCATTTTCTCTGTACACATTTTCTTGATTCATAGTGAGTGTGTATCGGTCTAAAGATGAATTACCATGAAGTGTTCCTCTTCCTTTATTACAGTCTTTATGTCCATGCCATGCACATCCATGGTACAGAAACACTGTTTTTATTCCATTTACATAACCATATCCGTCAGGATAGAGCCATTTATTTTTTATTTTAAACGACTTCTCGCCTCCATTGCGTGCATGCCTTATACTGATGTTATTTAATTTCTCCTGGTACATTATCCATCGTATAGCCTCATATGTGAAAGGTTTTGGATT
>JABUQX010129966.1:22500-35448 GCA_015478945.1 Trachelipus rathkii
AGTCATGTAAAACAGGTAATGTATAATCAAGAAGAAAATATATTATAAATTACTATATGTTTCAACAACATGCAATTATTTTGCAAATTTAAACTGCATATTATAAAAAAGTTTTATAAAGTGAATTTATTAATGTAAAATGCAATTTATTGGTTAGCCTCGAACATACAAATTTCTCTCCGGTAGATGGCATTACATTCAAACATACTAGTTATAATTAACGTATATATATCTATATACCACTATATATATATATATACCTCATATATATATATATATATATATGCTCCACCACTATATATATATATTATATACATATAAATATATATATATATACTATCATATTATATATATATATATATATATATATATATATATATATATATATATATATATATATATATATATATAACACCTCTATATATATATACTTAAGCTATTTATAAGGCTGAAGCTCAGGAACTTGAAAATCAATAAAAAAATGTAAAATAATTTCAATGCTTTAATCATAACTACATTATTATTATTGGATTTTTAAATGTAATTTAATTAATATTAACACAATTAAAAGAAATTGATATATATTTTTTGTGCTTCACACCTATAATCTTATAAAAATGAGTAGCTTAGGCCGTGCTTAGTCTATTTATTTTACAGTTTAAATTTGATGCGCGAATACATAAGTGTCGTAGAACATTTAAATAATAAGTGATATTTAAATAATAAATGATATATATATTATTTTTGATCCGGGGTGGGGCCTTCGGCCCCCTCTATATCATCCCCCGTCCCCCTAACGGGGTGCCCCACTCGCTATTGGGGGGAGTTTTTAAAACGCACATAACATCCGAATGTGCTAATATCAAATTTAACACACTCAAAGTGAAGAACTTAGAAAATAGTTAAAGCGCAAGTGAAGACTCATAATAATAATAATATGTATAATAATAATAATAATAATAATAATAATAATAATGTATAATAATAATAATAATAATAATAATAATAATCTTTGTTAATTTCTTAAAAATTAAAAAGGCAAATAACGCTAATAAATAATAGAAATTGCAGCAATAAAGTCGTTGTTTTCTTATCGAAAATTTTCCCCTAACGAGTCAACATCTTATGTCCATATATATATATATATATATATATATATATATATATATATATATATATATATATATATATATATATATTGTTATTATATATTTATGTACATTTCATAGCATATATATATGTATATATATATATATATATATATATATATATAACACCTACTATATATATATAATAACACAAAGGACTGTAATCTCATACTACTATAATATATATATAATATATATATTATATATATATATATATATATAACTACTATATATATACTTCTTTATATATATATAACCCATATATATATTACAGCCCTGTGTTATTATATATATATATATATATATATATATATATATATATATATATATATATATATATATATATATATATATATATAATTTATATATGTATATATATTTTGATATAATTATGCTCTCTATATATATATATATATATATATATATATATATATATATATATATATATATATATATATATATATATATATATATATATATATATATATATATATATTTATTTTTATTCAAAATACCATATCCCTCATAGCTGTAGGGTGGTGTTGGTGTATGATAAGTTTTCAAACTTATCATCACCATTCACGAAAAGAAACACATGATAGAAGAGGGTTTTCACCCCTTGCTATCAGGCTAGGAGAATTAAGTTATTTTCTTCCTATGACTCTACGTTTTCATAGAACGTTACTTTTTCTGAGTACACAAAGTATCAAGTTTCTCTTATTTTAAAAAATTAATGCAATTTATTCAAAATAATTAAAAGAAATGCAGCCTAAAAAAATTGCTGATCATCCATCTTAGATTTTAAATGATAATAATTTAAAAATAAATACTTTAAAATTTTTGAAATTCTGGTACATTAATATAATTTTTTGTTTGTTGATGAAACTTAAGACCCTATTATACTCTCCCCTTGAAATTAAATACCATAAGTACTTTGAAAGTATCCTTCTCATGCCTACATCCCCTCAAAATATAAACCTTTAAGATATTCCATATTCTTGTGAATCTTCCTTCTAATACTTCTCTTTTTCAGCTTTCCTTCCAGCTTCCATTGCATCACACTCGATAACTGCCAAATCATATATATATATATATATATATATATATATATATATATATATATATATATATATATATATATATATATATATATATATATATATATATATATATATATATATATATATATATATAAATTGGATTAGTTATGCCTTGAACATAGGATATTTATCATATTCGGGATAAATATTAAACAAATATTTTTTTTATATTATTTAACTAGAAAAATATTAATATTTCGTATAAATTTAAAAAGCTTAGTTTCATAACTATATTCCCGGTTATCCATGAATTGATATTTGGTTAGTTTAATGGAGACATGGAGTTTTTGAAAAAACTCGAATGTCTTTGTTTATTTAGAAACCCTTCTGCATCTTTTTAGTGAGGAGGAAGTTCCTGAAACAGGAGCTGTAGAGGAAGAGTATTTCATTGCATGCCTGGCCAGCTTACTGGAATATAATTCTTTAAAAATATTTAAAACCTGGATACATATATATATATATATATATATATATATATATATATATATATATATATATATATATATATATATATATATATATATATATATATATATATATATATATATATATATAACAGTATATTTATATAGATAGTGAAAGGTTATTTCGAAAATATACTATGGTTCTCAGAGAATCAATAAAATATCTGGTAAAAGTCTTTAAAAAAAAAAAAAAAAAAAAAACGAAGTGTTTTCGTAAAAAATATAATACTTGCCTTGAACTCTCGTTGTTTCAATTTAAAATCATAATAATGAAATTGTATCTTCGCTCTTGGTCTTTCAACTTAGCGTTTGGTTCTCTGCGTGTTTCTCAACCTTCAAACGCTTTGCTAGGCGAATCGGGACATTGACAACGGTCTCTGCGGAAACAACAACAACTACAGCGATGACTAGCGGGCCTGACGAACAACGATTGCGAAATTGAGGGGCGTTCGGTCTTGCGGACCAACGATTGCGGAACTTGTTAAAAAAAAAACGCGACTCTTCCTTTGACGATGGCAACGACGATGAATTTGCGATTCATCCTAACGAAAACGACGATTGAAAATTATGACGACGATTAACAAAACGATTTATAAAACAAAATGGCGGACGCAAGTCAACAAGGTTGTTACCATTAAAAAAAAAAAGGTCCATGAAAGAACATGAATAAAATAAAATGGTAGTGACCTACATAAACTTAAAAATAACTAACTAACGTATCTGAAAAAAAGAGGGGGCTCCACCCCCTTTGGGGTTACCCCCTGGGGTGAATCCATACGCCCAGGAAGGAACGTGAGAATCTGGGATGATAAAATGATACCCCAAAAACACCCCATGAACCTACATGAGTTAAAAATATATATGACTATACTGACATACCACTTGCGAGGTACCGAGGATTCGAAGAATCACCTCGCAAGTGGATGCCGATCAGTGTAACTATACTATTAAAATAATAATATGAATCCATATGTCCGTATATTTTGTCTCTAGACATGTATGAACCATATTAACAGATTGTGGACTATTTTCTCAATATTTCCTTACCTTTATTTACTTTTTACTCAGTGATGCGATAATTTTGTGGGGTAGAATATATATATATATATATATATATATATATATATATATATATATATATATATATATATATATATATGATAACTATATATATATATATATATATATATATATATATATATATATATATATATATATATATATATATATATCTATGCCTATCTATATATCTATATATATATATATATATATATATATACTTATATATATATATATATGCTGCTGCTGCTATATATGCTATATGGTGTTATCCGAGTCAGTTCTAGTATCAGTCAGAGTCAAAATTTAGTTAGGATTATGTCATCAGGTGACTGTTGAAACAATTCTTGATGCTTTATGTTTGCTAATGAAATGGATTTAGAACACTGTTATTTAATTATTTAAGTAGGCAAAATTAATTGTGTCAGCAGGTGACTGTTGAAACAATTGAAAAGGTTTTATTATATACTAATAATGGATGGGTCAGAGGAAAAACAATTGTGACACCTTCACAAGATGTCTTCTAAACTATCCCTTCAAGTAACCATGTATAGAGAAGGAATTCAAATACACAGATTCACAAATAAATCTTATATTTTAACCAATAGCTTGAAATGTAAATGTTAAATATAATAAAGGTAAAGCAGAAAAAGACTATTAATATATTAATATATTTGGAAAATAGAATCAGGTACCAGATAGAGGAAATGAAACTACTTACTAAGTAGTCAAGAGGAGATTTAATTTTGACTTCGTGTCAAAGATCAATGCTCAATCCTTGATATTTGATCACTGACAATACCAGGGAATTAGACTAACTGTTGGAGCTTATCATCAGTGAGAATTTGTCAATTAGTACTGTATTTGTGATGTTTTCTAACAACGTCCAACGACTTGTGTATAGATAGATTGAAGATTCTATGAATCTAACTTTGTTTCAAATAGATTTTGTTTCTTCCCCTTAATATAATTATAACGTTATTTTTACTGTAATTAGTTAAAATGTCACGTACGGAAAGTAATTCAGAGAAAATTCGACATTTTCAAACTTTTAACTAACTGCAATGCCTGTTGTGTGACAGATGGTTTTCAGATGGATGGATTCGCGAGTTGTATTTTTAAATATGATGAATTTTTATCTCAACTTTTAGCATAACTGCGATAGAGTCTCTTTTATACTTGAAACAGTTCATCACACCAAGGTTGCTATTATCACGGTTTCTCTTTCTTCATCAATGCCAACAGAAAAAAAATTCCAACCACACTATTTAAATTATAAAAGGTATTGAGAGGCAAATATTATATTTCATTTGGATTCCAGGACATGTGGAAGTAGCACTGCATAATAAAGTAGATCCGGTTATTTTATATATGTGTTATTTATGTTCATTAAAGTATTCAAACAATGAATTTAGTATATTAATAAAAAGAAATGAAACTTATGGCAACACGATTTGAATCATGGTAGAAATTTTTGTCAGTTATGAAGCCTCAGTCTATGATTCAAGATTGGTATAGTGTGTTTGATCATGATAGATAACAAAACAGGACTCGACAGACTTGACTTGAATGTCCTTTTGTAATAATTAACCTTTTTGAATATATTCTAATCGGTGGCTAAAATTTTTCCAAAAAACTTACTCTAAAACATTTACATTGAAGCATTACAGTAATTTGTTTTAATAATTCTTTGACTTTTAATTTGAAAAAAAGTTTTGTTTGGCAATTTTCTGAATCTTTATATTTTGATTTTTGGAAATATTCATTTATTGGACTTGATTTGATGTCTTTTAATAATATATATATATATATATATATATATATATATATATATATATATATATATATATATATATATATACTACTCTTATCATATATATATTTATATACATATGTATGTATATATATATATATTAATATATGTATATATCTGTAATATATATAATAATAATATGTATGTAATTATGTTTATATGTAATATTATGTAATAAAAATAATATATATATATATAATATATATAATAATAATAATAATAATAATATATATATATATATATATATATAACTATAATAATAATAATATATATAGGAATAAAAAGATTTATATGTATATTCTTTAACTAATTTAAATATAATAAATATATACATAATAATAATATATATGAAATATAATAATAATATATATATGTAATATATATAATAATAATATAATATAATAATATATAATAATATATATACATATATATATAATAACTATATACATATGTATATATAACAACAATATATATATATATAATATACAATAATATAAATGATAATTAAAGAACTTATATATATATATATATATATATATATATATATATATATGTGTGTGTGTGTGTGTGTGTGTGTGTGTTTGTGTGCAATTGAATAGAATTGTTGCACTAGTCAAGTTAGTTTGTAATGCCATGGCATTTGTACTAAATTTTTACGAAGTATACAAGTAAGTGCTAAAAAATCAAATAATAAAAAAATTCAAAATATTTGTTAAAAATATACAAAGCATGTTTCTTATTGCTGGACTCGGCTAAATTTTGCCAGTCACATTATGGATAAATCAAAAAATCACCTTAGTATATATTTGCAAACGTTTTAAAATTTGGTAAAATATATATATATATATATATATATATATATATATATATATATATATATATATATATATATATATATATATATATATATATATATAATCTATATATCTATCTAAGAACAGATACGACATAAATATATATATATACTATTATATATATATATACCATATTCTATATCTTCTTATAACCCACCTTCTTTCCCCATAACTGGGGGTAAGGTGCGTCACATGCACCGAAAACAGAAAAATAGTAGAAGAATATGACGCAAGTCGAAAAGAAAGCCCAGCCTTACCGCCCTCTTTGTACGTATTAGTGAGAACTCGTCGCTGTCAGAAAGTCCACCCTAGAGCGTCACGAGCTCGCTACAGACCCTCACTATGGCATCTCATCAATGCGGGGCTCATCCCTTAGCCCAGGTGGGCCACAACCATACCCCCCTCATAAAACCCCGCCATTCACTCCTATTATGCATCTTTCTTCTCGCCTCTGCCAAACTCATATTTCTCTATTTCTCTCCTCCAGGCAGTGAACTGACTCAGTGAACTTTTTCTTTGGTCTCCCAGCCGGTCGATTCCCAACACACTCATCACTATAAATCTGCTTAACCAACCGACAATCATCCATCCTTTCCACATGACCAAACCATCTCAACGTACTTTCATTTAGTCTCCCATTTATCCCTTTTTTCTCACCACCAACTCTTTAGCCAGTTTCATTCCTCATTTTATTAATTCTTCTTTTTTTAACACGCCCTTGGTGTCCATCTAGTTATTGTACTTTAGATCTATACCACTTTTTCCGGATCATAGTCTCACCACTATACATTAACACAGGTAACAACATACCCTCATGTAAGACATTAGCTCACTCAAGACTTAGTCCCTCTATATCCGCCAAGGATTTAATTTCACCAGCCACCTTCCTGCCATTCACAACTTTCCTACTACACTCTGCATCATCTGTTCACTTTTCATCCAACATATATCCTAAATATTTAACTCAGACACTTGTTCCAGCTGCTTTCCATCTAACATACTTCACACCACCGAGGACTGTCTTCTCATTCACAGCCATAACCTTACTCTTATCTATTTTACTTTCAAACCCCTTCGCACACCCTGCCAAATCTCTCTACAGATCCTCAAACTCTCTTCAGATTCACCGCACAAAACCAAATCATTCATATAATAGGTAGGGGCACTCTCTACTCTCTTCATTTCCATCATTCTACCTACACCACCTCTAATTCTTTCATAACCCTATCCATATACAAATTAAATACCCAAGGAGACATAACATCCCGCCTCACTCGGCTATTAATATTAAACCGTCACTTTCGACACCATTTATTCTTACACGCTTCCTATCGTCATACATACTTTTGATTCCATTCAGAAGCCTACTACCAACACCATATCACTGGCACCTGCATACAGAGCTTCCTATTAACCAATTGTATATATATATATATATATAAATATATATATATATATATATATATATATATATATACATATATAAATATATATATATATAATATATATATTTGCACTTAACCAATATATATATATATATATGCTCAAATATCTTTATATTCTTCTTCTACTCTATGTATATATGTATTTATATATATATATATATATATATATATAATAACCTTATATATATATATATATATATATATAATAACACTTATATATATATATATATATATATATATAAATAACCTTATATATATATATATATATATATATATATATATATATATATATGTATATATATATATACTGCTATATGCTGCTATATATATATATATATATATATACTATATATACTATATATATACTATATATATATATATATATATTCATAGGGAAAAAGAAGTTACTGTTGATACCCAACAGATAGAAAAGTTATTTGATGCCTATGATATCGACGAAGATGATAGCATTTCAAATTCAGAACTGAAGGAGATTTTACACAGTATCGAACCCAAAATCTTAAATGACCTTGACACTAGGTATCACAAGGCTACAAATCGAACCATTTACTACTTTGGTAAGATCAAATTCTCTGAATACGTCAAGTTATTTAATCTGAAGGTATTTGAAGGCGAAGAACTGAAAGAAGATGCTTGAAGGTGCCTTTGTGAAAAGAGAGCAAAGAAAGGAAATGTCTATTGTCAAGATATCAAAGAAATGCTTCCACATTTGAGAGTGACATATTCGGAAGAAAAGATACAAGCTGCGTGTGATTACGTCACTAATGGAGAGTTTGATAAGCCCTTGAGTTTCTTACAGTTCCTTCGCATATTTGGACTTTAATGGATAAAAAAAAAAAAGTGTGTCATTGAATTTATTCACATATAGTTTTTTAATAATTTGTTTAAGCAGAGCAGTATTTGATAAAATTTTATCCATTTTCGTACTTTTTTTTAATTTTTTTTAATATATTTATTTTAAATTTGAGAACCAGCAAAACATTTTAATTAAGTTTTTCAATTTTAGCTTAAAATTCAATATATTCTAACTTATATATATATATATATATATATATATATATATATATATATTTATATATATATATATATATATATATATATATATATTTATCTTTATATACTCTCTATACACTGCTATATATATATATATATATAACTGCTGCTACTATATTTTTATATATATATATATATATATATATATATATATATATATATATATATTAGACTGGTCCTTATTTTTGAAGTTATTGTATTTATATATAGGACCCCATAGATTTGTTCCATATCATCTTAAATTATCCTAATGCAAGTTTGTGGTCAATCTGTTAGCAGCAAACTGTGCCCCACGGGCGTTAAAAATTGATATGTTGTGGCTAATATGCTTTTTCAAAGTAGTAACTTGCGGCAGTTGTTATGCTGCCCCGCGTTGGTTAGTTTGTGCGTATTTATACCTTGGTTAGTAAATGAAGTGCACAGTTTTCAGGAGGGTATTAAGATAATTCCCTTTTACATAATATTACAGTGTTTTCATATATTTTTAGGTAATTACTAAAATTAAATATGTCACGGAAAGAACTGTTTCACATCGGTTCAATGAAAAATCTAATAACTGAGAGTAAACTACTGGAGTAAACTCGAGGAGATGTTTTACGTGTCCTGTTTTATAACTTGCGTACGTACATTAAATTTAAATTTACATGATAGTGCATCTCTTGTAATTGATGAATGTTTACTGTTCTGGAGAAAGGCACGTATACCAACGCAAGATCGTTCGGACTGCATCAAGATATGTAAAAAGCTATACGAATATCATCGCGAACTAGAAAAACACAAGAAAGAAAGAACGAGTTATGCAGAAAAGGAATTGAAGATAGTCTAGATGATCTGTTCTCTATATGCCATGCAAATGACATGGATATATGATCAAAATAGAGGAAGATAGAAAGTTTCTACATATGTAGCGACAAAAAGAACGTGTTGGTTGCATGTTGGGTATAGATAAGAAAGCAACAGCCGCAGAAGTTCGAAGGCTGAACGAGTAGCAAAGGAATTAAAAAGAAGAGAAAAGCAACTTTTGACCACTACAGATTCAGGTTAGTGAAGTTATGTAATTCAATTTTAAATAACTAATTTTTTTACCAATTTTCACTTACTGT
This sequence comes from Trachelipus rathkii, assembly GCA_015478945.1. Taxonomy (NCBI): domain Eukaryota; kingdom Metazoa; phylum Arthropoda; class Malacostraca; order Isopoda; family Trachelipodidae; genus Trachelipus; species Trachelipus rathkii. The sequence goes on from JABUQX010129966.1 coordinate 32,561, forward strand.
CAACCTGATGTTTCTTACATATTATATTTCACAATGTTTATTGTTCTTGAGAAAGGCACCTATAACATGGCAAGATCATTCGGACTTCATCAAGAAATGTAAAAAGCTATACGAATATCATCGCAGACTAGAAAAGCATAAAATAGAAAATGTTGTGTCAGCCAGACAAAAAGAAAAAGAATTTAAGATAGTCTACTTAGATAATCTGTTCGATATATGCTATGCAAATGCAATAGATATGATCCAAATAGATGAAGATAGAAAGTTTTAACATATGGAGCGACAAAAAGGACATGTTGATTGCTCGTTGGGTATAGATGAGAATGTAACAACTGCAGAAGTACGGAAAGCTGAACGAGTAGCAAAGGAATTAAAAAGATAAATGCAACATATATATATATATATATATATATACATATATATATATATATATATATATATATATATATATATATATATATATATATATATATACGATGTATATATATATATATATATATATATATATATATATTTACATATATAACATATATACAGTATATATATATATATATATATATATATATATATATATATATATATATATATATATATATATATATATATATATATATATATATATATATATATATATATATATAAATTAGAGGAGTAAAAATGCTTTTTATATTCGCGAATACGAATACGAATATTATTAAATATATATATATATATATATATATATATATATATATCTTATATATATATACTATATATATATATATATATATATATATATATATATGGTTAAAGTCCAGATATCCCGACACCTTTCGAAAATAATTGGATGTTGCCAGATTTGTTTTTTGTGCTTGAAATCATAGACGTAGTCGACTTTTTTACTATAATTTCAAGAATTTAAAATATTTAAGTTTGGTTATATTTAGTAATGTTAATTTATTAATTAAAATAATTAATTTAATTAATCAGTTATTTAATTAATTGAATAATGAAAGTTATTCGGAATTGTTTTTTTAATGAAGCTATTTTATTCAAATAAAGTTTGCGTTTTCTCGTACACGTAGGCTACTTTCGAATATTTATTTAGTTTTACGTTGTCTTTTGTTCGATATGGATGTATTTGACATAGAGTGCATAATTTCAAATAAAATTACATTATTAGCCTTTCTACAGTACTACAAATTAATTCTAGGAAATAGAACTTGCATTTGTGGTGAAAATTTTAGCATTTACAATATTAATTATATTTTTTTCCGCTGTCCCAAAAACAAGTTTTCACAATAATACTATTGAAGGCACATGGTCACAGGTAAAATATATTAATTTGTCAGTATTAGTACTTACTAGGTACTCATATTTAAGTTAGGTTAGGTTAGGTTAAGTTAAGTTAAGTAACGTTAATTTACATCTTTAGATTCCTTAAATTGAATTGCAAAATGAAACTATTTCTTTATATATATATATATATATATATATATATATATATATATATATATATATATATATATATATGTAATAACCATATATACATATGTATGTATGTGTTCATAACAGTAATATGTGTGTCATCAATGTATAATACATATGTATATGTGTGTGTGTATATATATAATAACATTTATAATAATAATGTGTATGTATGTATGTAACAATATAACATATATATATCATATATATATATATGTATATATATATGTACAGATATATATATAATATATAATATATATAATAATATATATATATATATATATATATATATATATAAAAATAAAAAAAAAATAACAATATATATATATATATATATATATATATATATATATATATATATATATATATATATATTTTTTATTTTTTTGTGTATATTTTTATATATATATAATAACTCATAATATATATATATATATATGTATAATAATATAATATATATATATATATATCATATACTTTTTAATTTGCCCCTTTAAAAATAGTTTCCTTTCTAATTGTCCGAACAATGAAAATTAAAAATTTATAGAAGTGCTAACGCATGCATGATTTTTCAAACAAATCAGGCCGAAGTATCTTCGGCCTAATATTTGAAAACTCTTAATTGGGAATCTCATATATATATATATATATATATATGATAATTTCCATTATTCTATGTATATTAAGAGGGAGAAAGCGGGGCGTGTATGTGCAAATACTTCCCAGTCATATGTGTACGGGATCGAAGCTTTCATATCTCTAAAGTATACATGGAAAAAACCATGGCATCATAATGCCACGTAATTCCCGCCTTATTAAACTTAAATACTGTAAAAGATTTGAAACCAGCCAATGAGAGCTGAGATGATTTGAATTCTGTAACGGTTGATGAGAGCTTATGGGAGCCACCCTTGAGGCATAAACCGAAGAAAATGATGGTGATTTTAGCACCCGCACAAGCAGGTCGCTTTAGCGTCAGTTCTTAGGGCCAGAAAACCGGTTATTCAGCCGTTATCTAATTATGTCAATTAACTTTGTTTATCAAATTTAAGAATATTACTGACATTACTGCATTCTAAATAATTATTATTGACGTGCATCTAATATTTCGCTTGTGTTTTAATAAACTATTGCCGCAATCTCATTTCACTAATTACATTCCCTCAATTATTAATTGCTTTTAAATTGGACTGAATCAATATCAGTTCAACTTTGGTTTACCCCTCGTGACCTTAATTACCTTGTAATAAAATAAATTAACTTCAGATTGGGTCTAAAAATATTAAACAGTGACAAATAAAACAGTGATTAGTGAATCAAAAATAACTGTGATTGTGCTAATTAAAATTTAAAAGTGAAATATAGTGCCAATTAATCTTTAAATTCTAATTCCGCGTGAAGAAACATTTTTATTAACATAA